>JAUELC010007791.1:0-13401 GCA_031471745.1 Cryptochiton stelleri
TACATAATGACGTCTTTTAATAACTAATTACATAATAACGTATTTTAATGACTAACTACATAATGGCGTCTTTTAATGACTAACTACATAATGACGCATTTTAATGACTAACTACATACTGGCATCTTTTAATGACTAACTACATAATGACGTCTTTTAATAACTAATTACATAATAACGTATTTTAATAACTAACTACATAATGGTGTTTTTTCATGACTTACTACATAATGGTGTATTTTAATGACTAACTACATACTGACATCTTTTAATGCATAACTATATAATGGCGTCTTTTAATGACTAATTACATAATGACGTATTTTAATGACTAACTACATACTGGAATTTTTTAATGACTAACTGCATAATGACGTCTTTTAATGACTAACTATATAATGGCGTATTTTAACGAGTAACTACATACTGGCATCTTTTAATGACTAACTACATAATGACGCATTTTAATGACTAACTACATACTGGCGTCTTTTGATGACTAACTACATAATGACGCCTGTAATGACTAACAACATACCGGCGTCTTTTAATGACTAACTACATAATGACGTATTTTAATGACTAACTACATACTGGCGACTTTTAATGACTAACTACATAATGACGCTTTGTAATGACTAATTACATAATAACGTATTTTAATGACTTACTACATAATGGTGTTTTTTAATGACTAACTACATAATGGCGTATTTTAATGACTAACTACATAATGACGTATTTTAATGACTAACTACATAATGATGCCTTTTAATGACTAACTACATAATGACGTCTTTTAATAACTAATTACATAATAACGTATTTTAATGACTAACTACATAATGGCGTCTTTTAATAAGTAACTACATACTGGCATCTTTTAAAGACTAACTACATAATGGCGTCTTTTAATAACTAACTACATAATGGCGTATTTTAATAAGTAACTACATACTGGCATCTTTTAATAACTAACTACATAATGGCGTCTTTTAATGACTAACTACATAATGACGTATTTTAATGACTAACTACATACTGGCATCTTTTAATGACTAACTACATAATAACGTCGTTTAATGACTAACTACATAATGACGTATTTTAATGACTAACTATATACTGGCATCTTTTAATGACTAACTACATAATGACGTATTTTAATGACTGACTACATACTGGCATCTTTTAATGACTAACTACATAATGACGTATTTTAATGACTAACTACATAATGGCGCCTTTTAATGACTAACACCATAATGGCGTATTTTAATGACTGACTACATAATGACGTATTTAATGACTAACTACATACTGGCGTCTGTTAATGACTAACTACATAATGACGCCTTTTAATGACTAACTACATAATAACGTATTTTAATGACTAACAACATACCGGCGTCTTTTAATGACTAACTACATAATGGCGCCTTTTTATGACTAACTACATAATGACGTATTTTAATGACTAACTACATAATGGCGTATTTTAATGATTAACTACATAATGGCGTATTCGTGGTGCACCCTGGGATACATCTTAATCTGAATTCATGTCTCAATGTTGAAATAAATAGACTTTCTTCAAGTTATGGCCAAAAACCTTATGTCTTGTCTTTATTTGTCGTAGCCCTCTAACTAAGGGCAGTATGTTTCTAGCTCACATTCATGCTGTCCTTGCTTAGCATTGGAGGGACATTAATTTTCCAACACAGCAAAACACTACATATTTTGGTTGTGAACGTGTTTCTGTTTAATGTTGGAAGTACATCGTTAGAGTTAAATACCCTTGAGTAAAGCGTAAAACACCCATCAAACAAACAATCACGTGATCGGTGATTTCCAATAGCTTCAAGTTCACAAAACAGCTTTTAATTTTTAGTATGATGTTTACTTTACCAATGAATGCCACTTAAATTGAGATACTGTAAGTAAAATGTATGGTGTAATTACTTACCATATTTTATTTAGTTATTGTTTTGCAGATAACAACATCCCAAATTACTCCAAATTCTAACCTGGCAAAACAGAAATATGACAAAAGTACTGGATAAAGTTACATATAACTGTCACACGGCATTTTGATAGATATTTACTTCTATGATGTTCAGTGACATCCCTTAACCCAATATGGCATAACAATTCCACAATACATTTTACTTACAGTATCTCGGTTAAAGTGGTGTTCAGTGGAAAGCAAAGAATCACACAAAAACTTGAAAAGTAGTTTTGTTAACAACTTAATAGGGTCTATAATTTGGATATGATTTTTTTTCTTCTTCTTGACTAGTGAAGACTTTATCGAGGAAGCCAAATGTCCTATGGAAGGCCTATAGAAGCTTCATATGACAGGCCTATATAAGTTTCATATGACAGGCCTATAGAAGCTTCATATGGAAGGCCTATATAAGCTTCATATGACAGGTCTATATAAGCTTCATATGACAGGCCTATAGAAGCTTCATATGGCAGGCCTATATAAGCTTCATATGACAGGCCTATATAAGCTTCATATGGCAGGCCTATATAAGCTTCATATGGCAGGCCTATATAAGCTTCATATGACAGGTCTATATAAGCTTCATATGGCAGGCCTATATAAGCTTCATATGGCAGGCCTATAGAAGCTTCATATGGCAGGCCTATAGAAGCTTCATATGGCCCGATACGGTGCAGCTCCTAAACCTTCCTTTGTTTTCATGTTTAGTTTTTCTTTAAACTAACCCGGACAACGTCAAGCCCTTTTTGCTTCTTGGGCCACAATTGCCAAATACAATTTGTTAACCATGCAGCCTGTGTCTGTCCTAATGCATAGACCCACCTGGGCGATCTATAGTGATTGATTGATTGATTGTTTATTTCGCCAGATCAAAAATACATTTCATAAAATAGAAACATATGCAATATATAATAGGTAATTGAAATAGTGGATAACACGACACTTTACCTCAAAGCACCTTCACCCACTCCATAATTTTTGAATAGACCTTTTGTTATAACTTAAGTATATGAGTAGATAGAATATGACAACAATGCTATTTATCAGGAACCTGTTATGTGTTGGAAACTGAATTTAATTACTTCTGAGGCGAGACATTCAGGTACCCGATATGCACTGGAAAAATCATTAAATGTTGATTTGGTGATGCATTTACTTCGATTCTCTATTATATTTGTAATAAATGAAGAGAGAAAAATTTGCTTGCCTCTATTATATGTATTGCTTAAGTCCGATACCTAGCGTTCGCTTCATTGTGTCAGAGAGGCTTCCTTACACTTTGTTCTGTCAATATCAGCTCGGTTATCAATGATTTTTCTAGTTATTGCTTAAAAGGGGAGGATCATATAAAAATATAA
The DNA here is from genome assembly GCA_031471745.1 of Cryptochiton stelleri. Classification (NCBI taxonomy): domain Eukaryota; kingdom Metazoa; phylum Mollusca; class Polyplacophora; order Chitonida; family Mopaliidae; genus Cryptochiton; species Cryptochiton stelleri. The sequence goes on from JAUELC010007791.1 coordinate 3,367, forward strand.
TGAGTATGAGAAAGTAGACCATCAACAGCAGTTTCCAAAAACTGGTGTCCTTTGTGTGTTTAAATTTGTTAGTCCTGTTAGAGCAACATAAAGCATACAATTGTATGGTGGACTTTTCATGCCACACCCGCGGTACTGCTGGTACCGACCCACACAACTGACAATAATTCACTATATATCCTATGAAAATCGCCACAAACGACTGCATGTCACATAATACACTAACAAACAATTAGTATGTTTTTCGCGAAAAATTGTCGAATAATATTTAATGTTATGGAGACATAAACAATATGGCATGAAAAGTTCCCCATACAAGTACATGCTTTATCTGGCTCAAATAAGATAATGAACAATTTCCACGCACGTGGGCACCATTTTTTAAACCTGCTTTATACGGTCTATCGTTTTAGGCTCACTTCATGGTTTTGTTTTCTTCACTTTTTAGCTATAGGCGCCTAATATTTTCACCAATATTATGTAATCAAATATTTTCTTTTGCGTTATTTTGTAAATGCAATTATCGCTTTATGATTGATTGAGTGATTGATTGATTGAATGATTAGTGTTTAAAGACGTTCTCAAGGGTATTCCGCTAATATAACTGATGTGTACTCCAACAGTAAATAGCCACACTAACACAAGCCATAAAAAGTGAAGTGTTTGGCTCTGTTGGAAAATTACTGTTCCTCCAGTGCTAGTAAAAACAGCATGTGTATTGTCGGAACATGCTGCCCTTAGCCGAAGGGCCAGTTGTTTTATGTGATGGTCATTTATGTCCACATATTATCATCTTGTTAAAGTCACATACGCACCCAAAATTAGGGGTTTTCAACATATTCTGATTGCCTTGATTTTAACAAATTTCGAAGTTTATTCATAAATTAAAACAGTTATGTTGAAATGAAAAATATTCAATGGGTTCAAGGCTTGTACAGGCGAGGAGAAAAACTGTCATAATTCGAATTTATATATGTAACAAATCATCCTTTTGAATATTGTGGGGGCGGGGCTAATAACCGTTGACGTCGGTTTATCAAAGAGTGTCCCAGATTTGACAGTAAATTGACACATCCTCATTTAAATAGTCTGACAGAATTTTTTTATTTAGTTAGTCGACGTCGACAAATCGACAACTCGAGATTTTAATTGGAATCTCGAGTTGTCGACGTCGACAACTCGAGGGCCGCATTGAGCTTCCATAGTTTCTGGCGTCCTGTTATGTCCTGTTTTGTCCTGTCCTGTGGTTGTCTTGTATCTTGTCATTGTTTGTTGTCGGGGGTGGCTTCCTTCACCCATTGGGCTGGCACGCCGCCATATGAGTGAAATAACCTCAAGTACGACGTAAAACCCCAATCAAACAAACAAAGCATCCTCATCAAATGATCTTACATGTATAGGCCTACGTTCATTTATCTTCATAACTGATATGTTAATTGTTTACATTATATAATCTGTAGGCCTACTATCAGGTTGCGCAGGACGGAGGGGGTGAACTCGTCGACAGACCAATCATTAATCTACCATTTAAATCCATAGTTAATGCTTCTGATTTATACTCCTCTTGTGCTCTCATTTGACAGACTCGTGAACATGTTGTGTTTTTCAAAAAGAAAAACAAAATGGCTCGTCAATACATTAAAGTTAAAGTCTCGACAAAAGGGAGAACGATTTAATTCTCTATGTTTAGAATGTAATATAAAGTGAGCCGTTGTGAAGGCAGATCAAAGTGCGGAGCTTAGCTTATCGTCACGGGATAGTAAACGGTATCCAACGTCGAGAAGGAGAACAATGGCGATGACTAAAGCCCCGGAGCTCTGACATTGTAAGAGTTCCGGATACCGTGAGCTAACTATATGGTTACCCAAGAGGGAGCAGGTCAACTCGTCGACAGACCAATCATCAATCTACCATTACAATCCATCGTTAATGCTTCCGATTTACTTCGCTGGTGCTCTCAGTTGGCAAACTCATGAAAATGTACAATTTGAGCCACCACGTGGGTTCGTTTATGTCGTGCACAAGTACGTGACGTCAGCTGCATCGCTCCTCACAAATTGCACACGGCACTCATTTTCTTTTTTAAAGAAAAACGAAATGGCTAGTCAATATCTTAGAGTCAGAGTATCGACGAAAGGAACAATGATTTAATTATCTATGGTTAGAATGTAGAGCTAAGTAAATATGTATGTGTGTAAGTTAGTATCTATAAACTCTGACAAATTATAGGCATATAACGTTTTTTCTCTCCTAGATGTCACTGAATATAATTATCGTTAACGAAACGCAGGGAAAGAACATTTGTCGTTTTGAAGAATACGACCTCTCTGTATGTAGCAACTACTACCGCAATATAAAATTTACTGCTACCTTGTTGTATATTTATGATTCATCCAGAAAAGTAGGCCCTAGAACCAGATGTCTAATAACTAGAAGTGGTCAACTCTCCTTTACATAGGCTAACCGATGTTGGTGACTAGCATATAATAGTCACGTCTTACCTCGGCCTCTTGTCTTTTTTCTCAATGCGCAATGCTGGGTAATTCACATTGTGACATCGGCTAGAGCTGATTGGTCGAAAACACTGACCTATATATAGGTCCGTGTTCAAATTTGGTACAAATTTGCATAATCGGGGAAATATAAAAACATAATCTGTAGATGAAGTGACATTTTTTTGTCAATACAGTACATTGACAAATAAAAGGCCAATTGTGGTGAAGGCATAATAGATGAATTTTACGGTGCGCCCATCTGGGGTAACCGGCTGTCACAAATATAAATTTACCATTGTACATCAGTCAAAAGTATGTACTCTGCCGAGTTTCATTGTGTGCTACGTCACATCATACGTTATAAGAGGGTGCTTGGCCCCCAATGCCGAGGACATTACCTACATGGGAGTTGCACACTTCTAGTTAATAGACTTCTGATAGAACTCATAGAAGGATATATTTTGTACTTCTTTTAATGGTTAACGGGTGGTTGGTGGTTTGTGCATGGTGATCCTCGTTCAAAGGGTGCGTGTGGAGCCTTCGGTGTCTTCCTGTAACGTGCACGTTCCTTTACCGTATACTCAACTGGACTTGTACATTGCCAATGGGGCACCTCTTATCCGTTAATCCTCTCCATGGGTGGCAATGGTGGCACAGTGAGCGATAATTTATCTGGCTGCCGACACGTAATAATAATATGACCACAGTTCACAATTTGTGTACATAAAAATGCAACCTTGCCTTATTAACGACTTATAACAGCACTGATCGACAGATGACATCAGTTACGGCCCGTATCAGGGTTATTCGCCTAGCCAATTCGCCTGGCCGATATTCCCCCCCCACTCCCCCCCCAAACAAATAAAAAAAATAAAATAATAATAATAATCATAAAAAATAATAAAAAATGAATAAATAAAAATAAAACAAATTAAGAAGTATTGCCTTGTTGAGAAAATACGCAATCTGAAAGTGGTTTGACCAGAAGAGAAAAGCCAGCGATGAAGTATGCGGATGCAGCTTCTTATCTTATTTCAATTTGATATTTAACATTTAATGTCTGAAATGTATTTCTAGTATGTCGTGTAAACGTAAATACATTTTATTTATTCACTTACATACCATCTGAGTCTAAATCGTCATGCGAAAGTTAACATGTGTATTCTGTGCCGTCAAATTTTTGTCTACCCGCGACTAATACCGTTTAATCTTTAATTCGCTACTTCACTATTCCTCTGACGTAGGCCTATAAGTAATTTTTCGTATGAGTTAAATGATTTCAGTCGTTACAGGCATGTTACAGGCATAACCCGTGGGCGGGCGGTTGAAGGGAGCTTCGTAATGCCCTGATGCTCTCAGAGCTAGCGGACAACAAGAAGCTGTTGTGGCGAACTGTTATGTCCTCTTGGCTGTCTTGTATCTTATCATTGTTTGTTGCCAGTGGGGGGGGGGGGGTTCCTTCATCCATTGGGCTGGCACGCTGTCATATGAGTGAAATAACCTTAAGTACGGCGTAAAACCCCAATCAAACAAACGAACGTAACCCTTGAATTCCGCGCTACTTGCATGATGATGTGGCTACAGTAATTGTATTAGATTTTGTCATCGTTTGTTGTCAGCCGCATGTATGGTGGTTTCTCTCCCACCCTCCCCCCTCCCCCTCTCCCCCCTCTCCCACCACCCCCCACCCCACCCCAACCCAAACCTCCTTGGACGGATACGGCCGTCGTATGAGTGAAACAATCTTTAAAACAGTGTAAAACACAATCAAACAAACATATATCAAAGTCATTCTGTAGAAGAGACTACTTCATTATATTAACATCAGTGTTAAAAGCTCACATTCCAGTTGTTTCTCTACTCTACCAATAATAATATCCGGTGACTTGATTTTGTTCAGAAGAAATCCCCGTGAATCTTGAATTTATTATATAACGCCTAGCTAAGTCAAGGTGTAACCGAAACTGCTTGTTTTAGACATTTAAAGAACAGTGGTCGAATATGTGTTCTTCTTCGAAAGGAATGACATATAAAATGTTAAAAATAGATTTTAGAATCAAAAATTTTCTTCCCCTTATTCGCAAAATTCTGTCTAAATTTCAAACGAGTAACCATCATGTACGAATTGAAAAGGAGCGATTGTACGCACGCTAATAACAGATTAAATCACCAATAGCAGATTAAATCACCAATAGCAGATCAAATCACCATTAGCGGATTAGTTCAACAATTTCCGATTAAATCACTAAAAACGGATTAGTTCAACAGTAGCAGATTAAATGACTAATAGCAGATCAAATCACCAAGAACAGATAAGATCACCAATAGCAGACCAAAGCACTAATAACAGATTAGTTCAACAATAGCAGATTAAAGCACTAATAGCAGATTAGATCACCAATAGCAGCTCAAAGCACTAATAGCGGATGAGTTCAACAGTAGCAGATCAATGCACTAATAGCGGATTAGTTCAAGAAGAGCAGATCAAAGCACTAATAGCGAATTAGTTCAAGAAGAGCAGATCAAAGCACTAATAGCGAATTAGTTCAAGAAGAGCAGATCAAAGCACTAATAGCGGATTAGTTCAAGAAGAGCAGATCAAAGCACTAATAGCGGATTAGTTCAAGAAGATCAGATCAAAGCACTAATAGCGGATTAGATCAAGAAGAGCAGATCAAAGGACTAATAGCAGATTAGAGACAGACCTTCCAAGCTTTGCGTGGCCTTATCTAATCCAGGACTTAATGTAATAGCGCTTTTAGCAACCAGTTTCGGGTCAGCACTACACCTGTAGCTAACACTGCTTTCTGTGGTCGGTTTTTAGCAACCAGTTTCGGGTCAGCACTACACCTGTAGCTAACACTGCTTTATGTGGTCGGTTTTTTGTGTTTGTGTGATCGTAGTTCTCCATCCATCCATTCATAACGCCTACTGTGTTCCATTATGAACCAAGAAGCTTTCAAAGTGAGATCGCATACATTGATCTATATTTTCAATGGTTATTTTCATTATGCGACATTGTGTAAAACTTTATTTGATCAGGCGCGAAATTAATCTATCATACCAGGTCCGTATCGTCATATTCAAACAAAGCCTCGTAATTCATTATTTTTCCGTTTTCCTTATATTTAGTGGCACCCTGTTACAAGCCTTTCCCGGGTAAATTGCGTCTGTATGGAGATAAACAGATAGTGCTTTAAACTCTCATTACATAGTCACCGTTTGACTGAATCCTGTTTTGTTCTGTTGTATTGGAATAAGATCGCGTTAATTGAATTACACACGCGGATTACCTTCATACGAAAAGTTGCGTGGTACATTAGTTGTTAATCAATGATAGAGGGACGATAGCCAATGTAGCGCAAGGAAATATCTGAGAGAATCTATTTACTTGTACTTACACATTAATGACAGTGTTTTTGTGGGTTGGTTTTGGATCAGATTAGTTTTCAGTGTTAAAGGAGGGGCGTGTTAAAGGAGGGGCGTGTTAAAGGAGGGGCGTGTTAAAGGAGGGACGTGTTAAAGGAGGGGCGTGTTAAAGGAGGAGCAAACATAAAAATAAAGTTAGTCTAAAAATCTCAACTTTATCAAAGAGTTAAAAAAATAATGTCCTAAGTTTGAAGAATAATTTCATAACCTTTGTGACAGTCAAACTGGTACTTCAAAAGTATGACCGACTTTTCCTAGCACATCGTGTGTGTCTCCATAACATTAAATATTATTAAATAAATATTCACTAAAGTCTTCATTATATTTCGTTGTCAGTGTAATAAGTGATATACTATTTTTGTGGAATTTATGGATATTTACTGAATATTGGTTAATTTTATAGAGGTTCCACATGAAAAGTATATGGCATGAAAATTCCACCATACTTTCGAAGTACCAATTAGCCTCTAACAAGATAATGAAGGCTTTCCTCGCGCTCAGGACAACATCTTGGGAAGCTGCTGTGTACTGGCACAGCCTCTCTACTCAGACTCACTTTATTTCAATGTTTTCTCCCCTTTCAAGTTGATAATGTAAGGGGAGACAACACGTTGAATGTAACGGGTGATTTGCGCTGAAGAACTATGTCCAGGAAATAATAAGAGAAGCTCCGAAAATGTAAGCCATTTTCAAGATAGTAGGCCCTATCTTATGGAAGACAGTTGCGACCGTGTGAGATTTTTACTGTTACAGGCCCGGGTTCCATACTATCTATATTTGAGCTTGCTTTAAAGCCATCGTCGGGAATTGGACTAAACTATGTCACATAGATAGTTTGTTTGGTGTTTTACGCCATACTGATGATTATTTCACGTATATAACGGCGGGGCCAATGGAGGAAATCGGTGTTCAGTACGGGGGAAACCACCCTGATTCCCGCTACTCACAGACAACTGTCCCGGCCGCATTCGGTAGTTTCAGCATGAACCGAAGGTGGACTTGAAGCCAAGAATTGGTGAAAGGAACATCGCTTCAAGAGAGATACGATTAACCAATGTAGCCACTGGAGCGGCTCTCGCTGATTCTCATCATTAGATATTTCGCTGATTCTCATTAATATATATTTCGCTGATTCTCATTAATAGATATTTCGCTGATTCTCATCATTAGATATTTCGCTGATTCTCATTAATATATATTTCGCTGATTCTCATTAATATATATTTCGCTGATTCTCATTAATATATATTTTGCTAATTATCATTTATATATATTTCGCTGATTCTCATTAATAGATATTTCGCTGATTCTCACTAATATATATTTCGCTGATTCTCACTAATATATATTTCGCTGATTCTCATTAATAGATATTTCGTTGATTCTCACTAATATATATTTCGCTGATTCTCATTAATATATATTTCGCTGATTCTCACTAATATATATTTTGCTAATTATCATTAATAGATATTTCGCTGATTCTCATTAATAGATATTTCGCTGATTCTCATTAATAGATATTTCGCTGATTCTCATTACTAGATATTTTGCTAATTCTCATTAATAGATATTTTGCTGATTCTCATTAATAGATATTTCGCTGATTCTCATTAATAGATATTTTGCTAATTATCATTTATATATATTTTGCTAATCCTCATCATTAGATATTTTGCTAATCCTCAATAATTGATATTTTGTATGCTATGTTTTATTCATCACACTGTTTGCATATCTTTTGAATACTATACAGTTGGTGAACTGAAGCTGGGTTCGCGTGTTTTGAGAGATTTGGGAAAAGTAACAGGAAGTGCATTTCTATTTGTGTTTTTAATTATCGGACATCAACAAAAAGCACACTCATTGTGGGGCTGAATCTTGTTTAAGTACACACAATTGGTATTCTTAAATCAACCCCACTTTTGCTGCTGTACAGTAGATGCGGACGGTTGAAGGGAGCTTCGTCTTGCCCTGGTGCTCTCATAGCTAAGGGGCAACAATAAGCTGTTTGGCGTCCTGTTATGTCCTGTGGTTGTCTTTTATCTTGTCATTGTTTGTTGCCAGTGGCGTCGGGGGTGGTTTCCTTCACCCATTGGGCTGGCGCGCCGTCATATAAGTGAAATTACCTTAAATACGGCGTAAAACACCAATCTAACAAACGAACAAACTGTACAGTATTTCAAAATCAGTTTGAAATCGGGATCACGTTTGTCGCACCCTCTGACTTGATAATCTTGAACTGGGTCTCTGTCGTTGTGTACACGCCCAAGCCGAACTAAAGTTTTGTATAACAAGAACTAAAAAATATATTAGACGATGTAAGACTTTATATCGTGAAAAGCACATTCATTATTACTTCCTTTAGTGGCATTTAGAAGCTGGTAGGTGAATTAACACAAGTCATTTCTTATGGATATCAGCTTCTGGTTTATTGAGGGACAACGTTTAGATACTAACACCGGTTTCAAGTCTAATGATCAACAGTTACAAACATAGGTGTATATATGGACAGAGAACAATAATAACTTTAAAAACAACAAAACAAAATACTTGGTTTCAAGCAACTAGGGTTTGAAAAAATTAACAATAAATTTTGGGCCTTCACCAGCTGAGAACAATGTAAACATATATAACTGTTAAGTAAGGGTTTGTCTATTATGGATCATTACGTAATAAATAAAGTTCATGCGAATCCTTGATCAGTCACATTGCAGCGTAATGGCTGATTTCAACACTGTTTCAATAGTATTTTGCTGCAAAGTACTATACTAAGAACCCGACGTGATAAAATATAATGCGTGCACAAATTTTATTCTAACATAACCGCTCTCTCGTCATCATCCGAACACATGGTATCTCTACACCTATACACGTGTAGAGACACCATGCGATATTAGACTGGATGTCCGTGTTTTGACCCAATTTCATATACTCGATTTCGATTGGCGACCTGCACCCGTCACTATCCAATCAGCGACTCTTCAGCAGTAACGTGTATTTGGTTGATATCTGTTCGAAATGACAGAGCACGTTTATAGTTTGTGGTATGTCACAGCAATACTTTCTGTAAACTGCGATGTTCTGTTTTCTGGGTAATCGTTTCCAAAGCAGAATTTAAAGTTGATGCACAGCAACATTTTATTATCAGATGTTCGACTGCCGACATTATTTTTCAACCGACTCGAGTCGAGTTTATTTTCATTAACCCGCGTTGGACTAGATTATGTGCCCTCAGTTGACCCAGATAACTCGATAAAGGTGCCTTATGTGCCAAGGTTAATACATCCCTGTTTTAAGCTTGGCTCGCGAAGATGGATAGGCCTACGCATTCTCATCTCCCCAGGCTCCAAACCAAATAGAGAATATGTAGGCGAGGATGTTACTTATCTGGCGCCCTGGTCATAGCTTCTATGCATTGATATAGGAGTTGTCGCGGGAGGACAGGCCTGGGTTCCACACATTCAACTGTGGATGGGCCCTGCCTTATTCCTGGAGCTCCTGAAACGCGACTGACCATGGATCGAACGGGAGGTGACGTTCATGGTGCATGTCTGAACAAACCTCGGTTGTTTCCAGCTCCTATCCTCTCTGTAAACAATACCTTGGAGGTCCATCGACGCGACAATGCTGCCAAAAATGCGTACGGTTAATCGCCGGATATTTGGACCAAAGCACTTCCCCGATTCATACAAAATTAGTTAGCAATCCAACGCGCTTTGGAGCTTAAATCACATTTCAATAAAACGTTTTATCCTTTTTGTCGCCTACAACGAGTTACAAATCAAATATAGTGACCTGTGTGTGTAATTTAAGTTGATGTCATCTACCATTTGTGTAAAACCGTCAAACGGAATTCACTGTAGTTATTGACCATGTGTGTAATGACGAGGGATTGTGAATGCGTAAGTGAACCCCAAAGCGAGGCCACTGACTCATGACCTGATCAATTGACATATGATGCCATTTCAACTCTTAACGTGACTTGATTCTCCAGTTGCAATTGGTTCATTGGACCTAATGTTATGAAAAATAGTTCTATTTTGTTTTCCTATTTTCTCTGCTGTTACGTGCTCTATATGTTGGTTTTTATTGGTGTGGTATGCACCCG
>JAUELC010007902.1:0-13399 GCA_031471745.1 Cryptochiton stelleri
ATTCACAGAAAGACATGTACGTTTATGTATAATCTAGAAAAATTATTGAACCAATATAAAAATTCAGGATGATTTTAATCTAGCATTTTGTTATTGTGTTTTCATTTGAGTCAAAACAATCGCTTTGAGTGAGATTCAACGTAGTGACCTGTTTTATATCAAATTTAATTTGCTATTAGAGGATGTCACGCCATATTTAAAGTCTAACTTTAATCCTGTTATATGCATAATCTACAGTCATTTAGTACAAAACAAGGGATTAATACAAGATATTCTTTAATTTGTAAGGTTGGTATTGGAGGCCAGACATCAGTTTATTTTTGTTGATGGCCAGGTCTGTTTAGAGATGAAGGAAATGACACTAGTGATTTATTGTTTCCTCGTATGAATGTTGCAGAACAGTTGGTATGTTTAGTTGATTGGTGTTTAACGTGCTACTCAAGGGAAATAATTCACTTATTCATTGTGTTTGGTTAAAAACTATCCCAGCCACAGAAAAACTTCCCTTTCTTACCACCGTCAACAAGCAGTCTCAAACCTGTTGGTACACCAATAAAATATTTGATGCCATATTTCGCAATTTAGGTCATGTTTTAACAAGGAACACAATTAATAATTTTTGAACAATGTTTATTACCAAACATCACAAAACAGCCACAGTTTGTTTATCGGTAAAAATACTACAGAAAACATTTCCCAATATACCTACATGATTATGGTTATAAGCAAAAAGCATATTTTAAAAAAATCTGTAAAAAAGGACTTTCCAGATTCTGGAATGTTTGATGAAATTAAACCTAGTATAGTGTGTGTATTCTTCCACTAACTGGAATGTAAAATTGACACCCCTTCTCAAAGACTGGTTAAGTAGAAAAATAACGTATTAAGCAGGAGGGGTAGAATTGGTTTTCCTAAGAGTTATACTTATTACAGACACTATTCCCAACATGATATGCTATTTTAGATTTCTGCAAATAGACATGGAATGCTAATGTTAAGACAGTAATAAATCGTTGACAGGGAGTTGATATTCTTGGCTATTTCTTTACTATTCTCCAGTTTCGAAACTTCAAATAATTAGGTGATAATATAAAAAATTTAAGACCATTTACTTCAATGCAATTTTCCAGTTTTGTATTGTATGTAACAGAAAATAGATCTTAGTTTCCAAACAATTGAAATGGTCCACCTTAAAAAGGCACTTGACAATTTTACTGATTACTAAACAGTCACAACATCATATATATGTTTTAGGGAGTTTAACATACCAGTACCTTAAAGGACATGGGGCACCTGTTTCTTTTCTTAAAACTATTACTAATAAAAAATCTGTGACCAATTACAACAAAAATCACACTTAAAAGATAAGATAGTATATATTTCTAAATTTTAAATATAGTGCAGAAAATTTATCCCAGACAAGGTAAAAGTACATGTTTGGAGTGGACATCAATGGCTATCTTCACAGAAGACAAGCCACCAGAGATAACTTAACTAAACACCAGTAACCAAGCCTAAAACTCTGATGATGTAAGCACAATCGGTTCTTTCTGGTGCTTTATTCCAGCAGGGGTTGTACATTGCATTTAAACAGGGTTTGTATTGGCTTGAGAATCTTAGAATTAATTACACTGTTTTCTTAGAAATTGGAGTCCTTAATTGATTGATTTGTGATTCAAGTGAAGCAGGGGATGGAAAGTGCTTCAAAAACCCTTGAATTTTGTTTTTGGATAAGTACTAACCCTGTTTTAAATCTGTACTGCTGGCCACACATAGTTGTTAGCCCCTGTAAATCTCAATCTTAGGTTTACAACTATTATGAAAAGAACATTCTCTGGTCTCGAAGATCCTAAAAATCCATTTTCAGTACACAATATCTTCATAAAAAATCAAGGCAAATGATATTTTAGATTATGTTAAATAAATTGTAAAAAAATCAGATTATTATGAATATGATTTTACGATATTTTTACATATTTATGGCTGCATTTTTACAAATGTGAAAAATAGTGAGATTACAATCTCTGTGCTTCTCTGAAACTTAAGTTACTACAGGTGTATAACAAAACTGTGTGCAGCACCATGGCAATATTACAATATTAAAAGCACTTACTAAACTAAAATGAAGTAAAGTACCAGAGTTTTCATCACAAGTCATTTCCCATTATCTTGAGATTAAAGAGTTGGCCTTGCTCAAAATAGTTGATGGTTTTAGTGTAAAAGGGGATGCATGCAAACTTTTAGAGAGACGTCATAAGGCAATAAATATATATATATATTTATTTGTTTGTTACACACCTACAAACCATTTTATGTTCAACAGATAAGGCATTCAGAAGTACGGAATTTAATCTTGTTCTCATAGACATTTGGGTAGGTATTCCATCTACAATTATTTCTAAATAATTTTAAAACAGTTTAAATGAAAGAATTTAGTTTAACACTCAATAACAAATTTGCAATTTCCAAACCTATTGTTCTTTGACACCAGTCCTGCCAGTTAAAATATGCAATTTAGCCAGAAAACAACATGGATAAAGGAAATTTTCTTCGCATTGACCCTCAATGAATGTTCAGCCTTAGGCCTGGTACAATTACAATAGAAAAGAAAAAAAAACTGAATCTGCAACAATGCAAAAACATTACATTACTGAGAAAATATAATTACCTTTTAGACACAAATTTGACTAGAGGAGGAACAGACATCTAACACCACAAAAGACACATTCATATAAATTAGATTAACACTTTATCACTCATAGTAAATTCAGTCTTTTCCCTCAGAATAACAAAATAATCAGTCATGAGGCACAAATGGAGAGATTCTCAACTAGATAAGTTTCAGTCAATCTTCGTACGTGTATATCAGAAAATACATATTTACAAGTTTTTCCTCCAGGCCAAAAGTGTGTGAAATACATATAATACCCAAATAATTCAACAGTATTTCTGGATATTGAAACATACCAAGAAACTGTCATCGTTACATAAATTGTAGCGATGTTATATCATTGTTTTCTAACTAGATTCACCTAACAGGACTGGGTTGCTCAAAGTTCTGCTAACTTAACTGCCTTTTGGATGACGTCATGTCACAATGGATGTCTTTGAAGAAATGTAATTGCAACGCGAAGTTTCTAATGTTTGTTTGGTTGGGGTTTTATGCCGTACTTACGGTTATTTCACTCATATGATGGCGTGCCAGCCCAATGGGTGAAGGAAACCATCCTCAACGCCACTGGCAACAAACAATGGTAAGATACAAGACAACCACAGGACATTACAGGACGCCACAAAAGCTTCTTGTTTCCCCGTTCTGAGAGCACCAGGGCAACATGAAGCTTCCTCCAACCGCCCGCAAGTTCCTAATGAACCGTTAGGTTAATAGAGCTGTGAACAATCGGCCCAAGGTTTCAAAAACATGCTCCCAAACTCTTTGATAATTCTATTTGAGGAGTTCTTTTCCTTTTCTAAGTTAGAATTATTTGGGAATTAACAGTAGATTTCACCATAAGAGATCACCTGGAGCACAACCCCGCAACCTCTACAATGTAAACATATGTGACAGTGTAAACATAAATAATATATCAGGATATATATATATATATATAATCTATATATTTATTTAGATATTGTTTGTATGCAATGTATAATTCTTGAGACCATAAGTTCAGACATTTGACAACATTTTAGACAATCTTCATTACAAATAAACATACATACAAAGTTTTCATCTCTGTAAAATTGTTTTTTGTTTTTTTTCAAATCTCCATATCATTTTAAAATATACAAAATTTCACCAGTCTGTGATCAAAATAATGGGACGGTTCAAGCATGTTTTCCTTTATTAATGGTCCTTATTTCATCCACATGTATTCAACAATACACTTTCGACATATAAATCTATTCAGTCAAAAAATCTTAAGATCCCCTTATAGGGGAAGATAACTATGAAAGAAGCTGTTTTGAATTTCAACCATGAAAAATTTGCTGGATGCTCCAAAAAATAGATAATAAAACCAGGAAGCAAAAACAAAAGTCAGCACCATTGAATTATTTACCAGTAATAAGAATCAGTTCAAAACACTGTCTTAACTTGTTCAATTCTGTGACATAAATCTTCTACACCATACAATTTATTTTTTTACCAGTGTTACAAAATAAAGAGAATAAATTCATAATTCAACTCCATTTTGAAGTACAGTAGAATTTTTCAGTTGTTTACCCCTTTTAAAAAGAAATGCACTTCATTATTATATTACTAAAATTTCTCAGGAATATATTGAAAACTATCAATGGATATCTTTTCTTATGCCAATTATCAAATTTATTGGAATGTTAAACTTTCATTAAATGATTCAATAAAAATTAACAGAGATTGCACAAAATAACTTAAAGTGAGCAAGACCTTGACACAACCAAGACTGAGCTTAAATGATATATTGTTGAAAATGAGTGATATAACATTTGTAATAAATGAATTTGTCAATAAATAAGGCACCTCAGTCAAAATGTTAAGAGCATTATGTCAAATTTAAAACAAAATAAGTTGGACATTTGAATCCGAAAAATGTGTAAAATAAAAGCAATATTATGCCTTGACATACAATATGTGTACAAGCAGGAGACTAGAGTAAAATAAATAACATAATATTTAAAGTGTAGCACTTGTCATAATATACCATAAAATAAATACTAAAAAACGCTTGGAATGTCTAAGCTGAATAGACAAAAATACACACAGGATATCAGATGTGATTTGCTTGACTTTTGTTTCGATGTTTTGATTTGTATTGCACTGTACAGTTCTGGCTCATGGTACAAAACCATTTGTTTTAAGTTTCAAGTAAGGGTCTACACGGCATAGATTTTGGTCTGCATTTCTGTTTCTCTTGAAGATTAGCACATGGCTTTCCTCATGGAGGCTTTAGACACGAATCATACTAAATGGGACTTCAATTGTCTGCACCAATACTGTATGATACAGTCATGCAGATCATTCATTTTAATCTTGCCCTGTATAATTTTTTTGTAATCCGAACAGGAATGTCACCGACCTGCCTTTCATGGGGGTTGTGTTTGTGTTGTGCTGCAGAAATGATCCCATGATCAACATGGCAGGAAATTGAGTCACACCAACAAACATGAAACCCATTTGTCCACCAATATTTAGATCCATCAAATTAGCACATTTCTGAACCGCTCAGCCGTTGACAACTACAAACAGGGACAACATCATTTATGAAATGCCACTCAATGACATTCTTGTTAAGTTTACAAAGCACTGATAAGTGGTTAGATTACAACGAACGATCTGGAAGTATATTGACATCGAAACATTGATCCCTAAGATTCTATGTTTTACTTAATATATGAGCAAAAATATGGCCAGTTAGCTCATCAGCAAATCACAGCTGAAATTCTGCATGTCAAACACTAGAAAATACTGAGCAAATAGTGTAAACATAAACCAATGAGAAAATAAATATATTAATACAAATTATGACTGAATTCAAAATGTAAAAGAGATTCATTTGAGTAAATAGAGATATTTTTATCTGTATAAAAGAAAATATGAAATATCAACTTTCAAACTTTAAAATAGTTCACAGAAAGTTTAAACTATTTCCAAGTGAGATTATTTTATCATATACATATCATTCATAAGTCATCATAAAATAGAGGTGTTTTGATTGGATGCTAAGATGGTATATCCACCAATCAAAATGGATATTACACTAGTTTACTTGATAAATAGGAAACCATCTTGGAGAGCATTTCCATTGGTTCGTTGAAATCCATTGGATAGAAAAGATTCCTCTGGACAAAATGCGTGAGATTTATTTTGAACTTTTTGCTGTAGTTTTTTCAGTAGCTCTGATGCTGGCGTACTGATAGCAAAGTTGGCTGTGAATGGTGAAGCTGGTAGACCCATCGCAGGATTGTAAGCTAGCCCGTTTGGGGGAGGGTGGTGTAACCAGCTCGATAGTGAATGTGACGGATCAAACTTGAGTAGACCATTCGATGGCTCCGTTTTTGAGAGACCAGATTCTTTTGAGCTTGTCTTTATAGATTCAAGTTTCTTCTGCTTCGGTTGGGAGTTGTTGGTTGTCGTTTTAATTTCTGATGAAATCGTAGCACCTGCACCCTGTTTGGCTGATTGGTTTTCTTTTATTTTCTTCTGTCTTAAGAGATGTCTTTCCTTGACCTTGTACTCCAATGTGGAATGCGGCACCCCAAAGTAACTACCAGCTCTGTGTACGCTCATCTCTCCTCGCTGTACCGCTTTTACTGCCTCCATCAACAACTGACTGTTGTATTTACGATATTGTCCTCGCTTTGGACGAGTTTTTTTCACCGGGGCTGGAGTTGAGTTTCCGTTTTGACTGGGAGTTGTGGTGTTTTCTTTCCCACTGTTTGTGTTCTGTTCTACTGTGTTATTCTTTCTGCTTTGTGGACTGGACTGTTTCCTAGGTTTTTTAGCGGGTGAGGCACTTGGTATGGAGAAGGCAGATGTAGAGGACCCTAAAGAACCACTTCCTTCAGGGAGTGCCTTATCTGATGTCTTATTGTTAATTTCTGTTCGAGTTCGGACTTTCTCAGCAATAGTTTTAGCTATGATATCCTTTAGAGTGTCTCCAATACGACCACATTCGTAGGCTTTGCCCTCTTTATTGTCTGATGTGGATGGTTCAATGGATGGAGCAGCCAATGAAGGTTTGAAGGACGGAATTTTGAGAGGTGTGGCTACTGACTGTGGCGAGATAGCGACTGGACTCCCGTTTCTCTGTGGCACTGATGCTGACTCATACAAGGTCTGTTGAGGTAGGCTAGTGCAGCGCTCCATGTCAACCCTGTGTTCTGTGAGGCGACGTACCAATTCAGGCAATATGGTTACATTGAGCTCAGAGTTTGAGCTGGACGGTGAGACAGTTGGTGATGAAGAAATCCCGACATTGTCCTTCTCTCCCTTGGCAATCAGTGAGTCGGTGTCAATTGCACACATAGTGTGGAATTCATCCCGCTCTTTCATGCCATTCAGGTTGTGTTTACGACGAATGTGATTCAGGTGCCAATCCCAGACTGTGTCGAGACTGGTGTTGGTGTTGCTATGTGGATCAAGGTGATGAATGGGCATTGGGAATGGAATGGGTGGCATTAAAAGGAACGGACTGGACTGCATCAGTTCGGACAGTGTCATCTTGCTGGCGGCCATGTCAGACATCGCTGATAGCTGTGTTTGTAGAGGGAGAACCCTGTCTTCCATTGATTCCTCTTCATCCACATCTCCTGAGTTTTCTGTCTCTAATTTGAAGATTTTGTTTCTGAGCGTAGATCGAGGGATTCCATAGAGAGCCGCTGCCCGTCTTGTACCCAGCTTCCCACTACGTATATCCCCAACGGCAGCCACCAATTCCTCCTCTGTGTAAGCACGCTTCCCATTCAAGAAACCATCCTTACGAAACTTCCTGCAAATACATAACACATCGTTCATTCTTTTTTATTCCATACTCGCAGACATGGTAAAAAATGAAGCGAAATTTGACAGCGTTCACATGAAACTTTTACTCAGCTACTATTGTCAGAGCCCCAGAAAAAAACTCTACAGTAACGTTCAGGATAAAATTTATCAGAGTTTGAAAAACAACCAAAGAGAGCTAGGTATAACTCTGCTGAATATGTCATCCCAAATCTAATCATTGGCCAATGGTTCATACTAAAGCACAATTTCAGGGAGATTCGTCAGGAAGTAATAATGTAATCCTGCTGACAAAGAAACACAATTAAATCAGGGTATGTACTCAAAGGGGGCTTTATTCAAGGAATGGCATGATCTTTAAGTTATTGACGATTTAATATACAAATCCTGTAAATATGTAACCTCCAAGATTAAAGAAAAAATGTGTAAAATATGTAAAGAATCAAAACTTACTGTGATTTAATTTGAGGTATTTTCAACTCAACATGGCTTCTTCCAGTGGCACCAATATCTCCATCATTTGACCTTGATGGTGACCTTGACCCTGTAGTGCTGAGGTCGAGAGGCTGGTCCCCCTCCAGTTTGGCTGGTGAAGTATAGTACTGGGGACAATATGGTAACAGTTCATTCAAATATCCCAAACCTACAGACCAAAAAAATAGAGAAATTAAAGATGACAATGATGAAAAGATTGTTTGCTTAGGGTTTTACGCCGTACTTAAGGTTATTTCACTCATATGACGTCACTCCAGCCCAATGGGTGAAGGAAACCACCCCGATGCCACTGGCAACAAACATTGACAAGATACAAGACAGTCACAGACGCAACAACAGCTTCTTGTTGCCCCTTAGCGCTGAGAGTACAAGGGCAACACGAAGCTCTCTCCAACCACCCACACAACAAACAAGGACAAGATACAAGACAATAACAGGACGCCACAACAGCTTCATGTTGCCCATTAGCTATGAGAGCACCAGGGCAACATAAAGCTCCCTCCAACTGCCCGCTGATTAAAAGAATAACAGAGAAAAGAAGAGAAGTGCCTTCTTACAAGACGACTTTCTGTTTGTTTGCCCATTGTTTCATGACATCAAATGTCTTTCTAAATAAAATGTATTTTTTTCTTTTTTCAAGATAAATGTTTTTTTCAATTAAGTCATTATTTGAAAATAAATAAGGTCTAAAATAAAATTAACCAAATACTCTCAAGATGATGTCACACCAAGCCGACTATGTTCGATGGGACGTGACTAGCAGTCTTATCAAGTCATCATATGATAACAGGGCTCCAGATAAGATTTTTTTCAGTGGCGTACTGCACTCCTCCAAATTGCAATGAAGGCGTATTTCATTTCAAGGAGGGGTAGCCTACTAAATGTAAATTAACTTGCGATTTAAAAAAGGACATGCTTAGATAACATAAGATAAGAAATCCGTGTGTACCTTGCCCTTTGGGAATGCCTAACATCAGGATTTTATAAAACGCATGTGGTGTTTATTTGAAAGGGAAAGCCATACGTATTGAATGAAGTCACATTTTCACAGCTGCAAATGGTGTTTGTAAGTTGTAAGTCACTAAAGCGCTTTACAACACTACCTCTGATTGGCTGGAACAAAGTGTTTGATGCCCATTCACCAATCGGACGGCTGCATACATATATCCTGTCAATCTCCATCCAGAGTTGTCTTTGCAGATAGCATCATGTCTATTTTTAGATTCTCGTGGAGAGAGAGTTTAGGGACTGTATACACTTATCTATTGTAAACAACAATCGCACGCTTTTATTTTAAATTATAAATTGAGTCTAGCTCTTTCTTAAAAAATCACCATAATAAACTTTTCCTATATTGAATACATTTTACTTCATGTATTCAATGAAATGAAATTTGTGAAATGAAAGTTTTTAAAACAAGTTTGTCTAGAGATGGCTCCTTACAGAATTGTGCGTGCGTTTAGTTTAAACATGTAGATTTGTGAGTAACAAAGAACACATCAATATTATGTATGGAAATGTGTAACTTTATTATTTTCATAAGCAGACACACTAAATAATTGCAAAACTACATGTATCAACAGTCTGGCGTAAGACCTGGCTCCAGCAGCTATAGTTGTACTTTCTATACGGTGCATGTAGGCCTATAAAAACTGCTTGTCGAAGCAACTTTGCTACCTGAGTGGCAGATTAGCCAAAGAGCATTTCGTCGAATCTAACCCCGCAACATGATCGTGTAAACATACTAGTGCAGCAAAATACTATGTTGGCAGACCAGTTCTTCCGTATACACGATCTGTATAATAATTAATGGATTTCACAAAATTCGTTTTGAACCAAAAAAATTCTGAGTATTTGGTACACTTAGTTCCTTTCCCGTGGGTATGTTTACAGTTTTTCAAGGCGTAAAATACGCCGATACGCCTCTTATCTGGAGTCCAGCTCTGACCAAATATTCATGGTATCACAAGTAAATTATGAAACAAACAAAATTCCAGGAACTAGCCATTCAGATCTTAGGACGCTCATGTATCCGGTGCTCCATGTACTGAAAGGGCACCCATGGAACGAATTTTAAAGGCCACATTTAGCTGTACCTTAAAAAGACGAGTAACCCCTGTTAAGTGGGATGGTATCGAAAGTTAATGAGCAGTAACTTTCTCCAGTATGTCTCCGAAGATATCTTCAAGTAATATGGCATTTCTCGTGTCCTGAGGCAAAATTGACGTCTGGCTATATTACACCTTACAACTAAGCGGCCATTTTTCTGACTTACGTCAAGTGAAAAGCTATTGTAGAGATACCATGAAAGTTACTAAATTTCACTAGTTACAAAGTCTCCTGAGAGTGGACGTAAAACAAAACTGTCCAAAATATAATAAGATTTAGCATTAAATGTGCACTTCGTTTTTGTTGATACCAGATTGGGTATGGAGGCTCTGAAGGAGGAGAATCTCTCTGATTGGTATTCACAGGTAAGTTAGCACATTTATATAAAGTCTACTGGTTTTTTTTATTCATTTCATATATCATACTTTGACATTTTTGACACAATATTTATAATCATTCAGCTCCTCTGGCAACGGGCACTGTGTTTTGAAATATATTCATGCTGTCAGCTATGGAGGAACATTATTTTTCCAACAGAGCATTTATGTACACTACACATTATGCTTGTGTTTCTGTTTACAGTTAGCAGTTCACTGCAACCATGTCAGTGAAATACCCTTAAGCATGGCGTTAAACAACAATCAATAAGTCAATCAAGTTTTATACTTGTTTATTAGTCCCCTACCAGTGGAACCTGCAGAGGAGACTTTACCCCTTGTCTGTCCATCCCATGCCTGTACTGTTATGGGCCGAACGCTGGGATTTTCACCAAGATTGGTGGTAATACTACTCGACAATGCTTACAAGTCGATTTATGGTCAAAGGGAGACTACTATCTATGACAAACTGACAAATATATATCGCAAAACCCATTGCGACAATACATATTCTTTAAAGGCTTGCAATTTACAAAAAGACCGTCAATCAATACGTAACACTCCAAGTAATACTCAGTCCAAACTTTTTATGATTCATTTACAAAATAAAAGAGGTTTCCTCCACAATTACTTAATCAAATTGACATGCATTCAGATAGCTACTGATAAGATTTTTTTTTATCAGGGCGTATATTGTGATTCATATGAGCTGTTAACTTGTGACCCTGCTCTATTAAAACACAAGGGTACAGATCACAAACACATTACGATTCGCACTGTTTAACATTGACTAAGGCAGCACAATGAACAAGGGAGATAACTCTGTAGAACCGCATCGTAAGTAGTGACATGGCGGCGAAATCTGCAGCGCTAATCCCTATTATTTACATCTTGGTTTTATTATGCAGTATTCCAGAAAGTCAGTACAAGCTTCTATGTGTAACTGTTAGCCCATAGACACATGATGAACATCTTCTCGAGACAAGGGGAGTCCTGACATGAATCTTTATTCCTCCCCTTGTCATGCTTGCGCCATATATCTGGTCAAACAAGGAGGAGACAACATTCCTAGCCTCACCTCTCTTAAGATAACCAAGAATAAGCATAATTAGTCATTGCTCGAAAAGAAGGATGTCTTTCTCCGCTGTTTATCATGATATTCGGGAGGAGGGGATACACTGTTTTTAAATGGTACATGTATTTAATTGGTATATTCGTTTTCACTAAATGGGCTAAGCGTGGCAAGGGTGATTACAAACTTTGTAGCGTCATCAGCTTTGTCTCTGGAAGATACGTTTTGATACATTTACTTTCGTTTTGGCTGTACGCCATTTGATACATTGTGGGACACTTTTATTAAAACGGATGAATATAAGCATACCGGTAATTGAAATACCTAGATTTAACTAATTTAATACAACAGTAAAGCGTATTTTGGGGTAAAATACCTGTTTATCGTAGAACTTAGTAGATATTTTAAATTTATGAAAGCGTCTTTGTTTATACATTACTGATTATAATATATAGTCACAAATTTATATAACTTATCAGTAAAAATGTAAATTCACCATGTTTCACTCTCTCATATTAAAAAAAAAATAAGGCCTGTATTGCTGCTTACGATTTGTTCCTTTAGTATAGAATAGAGTAGAATAGATTTCATTTCAGACAAAATAGTCCATATTTACAATAATAATAATGGTTACATATAAGTAAGTAAGTTCAACCCACTTTGTGGCAAGTTTAGACATCACTGTTTAATATTTTAACAATCAGTCCATTTTCTGATTCAAGTAATCTCTTTCTAATATGATTGACTGTATGTCTACGCAATTCGGGAAATGAATAAACAGCGTTTATAGTGAGCAAGAAACTGGCACTACAGCCATATCTGTAGAACATTAACCACCTGAAAGCATTATTATAGGTGACTGTCACACTATTTAAAGTACATAAATTAGATGCAATTAATGCATTATTATATATACAACTAGTAATATTTAGTCACATTGATCGCAACAACATGAATGCACTAAAAATATAATCATTTAATTTCAATTAAAAAATTCAAGATGGGTTAACCAAAAAAGAACAAAGTTTATCCCAATTATTAGTTTGGAAAATGTGTTTAGAGGTTACCTAGGTAAAATTTCAGGACCAATTTTTAGGTTATCCCATAAAACATTACAGCACAGGCCTGCGTCTGTCTGTCCTTCCGTCTGTAATTCAATTAGTTTTCAGCACTTTATTTGGTAACTCTTTAGTGGATTTAACAGAAAGTTTGTATACAGCTTTCTCATGACAACTTACAGATCAAGTTTGAGTTTCACACAGTTTTGTTAGTTTTATTCAAAGTAATGGCCATTTTGGCGTAGACAAATCTAAGAGATCTCGGTTATCTGCACTTTTTTTCTAACGCTAAAATGGATTAAACTGGCAATTTGTATGTTGCTTTTTTGATAACTTACATATCAAGCTTGCGTTTCAGGCTGATTTCTGCTCAAATAACAAATGACTTTCAAAATTTTGTCACAATACAAAACCCGTTTGAACGGTAGGGCACCTATTTATTGAACTCAATACTGTGTCATGTTTTAGGTAATTACCAAGTCCGAGATGATTGAGTATTACGATGTCAGTGGCTGTTACATTCTCCGTCCCTGGTCATATGCTATATGGGAGGTCATCAAAGACTTCTTCGATACTGAGATAAAGAAGCTGGGCGTGGAGAATACATACTTCCCCATCTTTGTTTCCCAAAGTGCATTGGAGAGAGAAAAAACACACATAGCAGATTTTGCTCCAGAAGTAAGTATTTGAAATATATCTGTATTACATAAGATTTAACATTTTTTATTGTTAAATCCGAGTGGGAGAGTGGAGTAGTGGTACAGTAAGTAGCATGGTGGACAATTGATGACCCCAATCGACCTGAGAT
>JAUELC010008013.1:0-13397 GCA_031471745.1 Cryptochiton stelleri
ACATAAAGGCTCTTGACAGGCGATGTTTTAAACGCTCCAACGCTCAGACAAAAACCCTGATTATGAATTGGGTCCAGTATCTGTATATAGCTGTTTCGTGCTGAGCCGTAGACTATGGAGCCATTTTCCAGTTTGGAGTGTATTAAGGAGCGATATAAATTTAAAAGATCCGATCGGTCAGCACCCTTATCGGTGCTCGACACGACCTTAATAATGTCAAGAGCCTTTGTGCATCTAACTTTAAGAACTTTTATGTGGGGGATAAATGCTAGCTTACTATCAAATACCAGTCCCCAAAACGCGGTCTCCTTTACTATATTGATGGGTTTTTCATATTTTTAGTTCTGGATAGGGATACAATTTCCTGTTATTGCAGAAATGCATCCCGACGGTCTTTGCTGTGGAAAAATTTCAACCCATTTTCTGTAGCCCACTTCTCAATCTTATTTAAGTTTAGCTGAAATTGTCTTTCTATATTGTTCATGTTGTTTGCACTGTAGCAGATTAAAAGGTCATCTACGTACACCCTGGTTGAGAACTCCATCAAAACTATTGATCTTAATACTAAATAATGTAGGTGATAGTGTACTGCCCTGTGGGAATTCCATCTCCTGCTCATGAGAGTCAGAGAGAGTGGAGCCCACTTTGACTTTAAAATGTCTCTCTGATAAAAATTGTGAAATAATTGTACGCAGACGACATCTCAGTCCCATATCTGAGAGGTCTTTTAAAATCCTATGTTTCCACGTTGTGTCATAGGCCTTCTCCAAGTCGAAGAAAAAAATACATTTCTAATAAATGTCTCGAAACGGACCAAGTGGTCCAAAGTTGACCGTCATTGTCCGAACCCACACTGGATGTTGGCCAGGAGGTTTTGGTCCCCAAGGACCCAGACAAAACGGTCATTAATTAGCCCCTCCATAGTGTTACAGATGCAAATTTTAAGAGCTATGGGGCGGTAATTATTCGGATCGGTGTGATGTTTACCCGGTTTAGAAACCCGGAATATAAGGGCCTCCCTCCAGGATAGGGGGAATTTCCCTGACGTCCATATTTTATTATAAAGTTCCAAGAGCAGCTCGAGAGCTGAAGGTGGAAGATGATTCAGAAACTTTTAGTATACATCACCAGGGCCACATGCAGAGTCATTGGCCCTTCGAAGAGAAGATTTAAATTCCTGGAGGTTAAACTGTTTGTTGTAATCCTCGAGGTTTTTTAAGGTAAATTTAGGCTTCTGTCTGATCAGTTTGTTTGTTTGTTTGATTGGTGTTTAACGTCGTACTCAAGGGTTTTTCACATATGACAACGGATTATCCACTTCTTACTCTGCCTCACTTAATACGGTGGAAAACCGAGAATAAACCTCGTAACAACCACCACCCGCTATAGCCGGAGTCACCTCATGTGACTCTCTCATATACCTGCGGTCGACTGGGGGCTCGAACCCTTACGGTACATTGGAGGAGGACCAGAAGTCAGACACGCTAACCACTGAGCCACGGTGCGGGGCCCCGGTTGTCTTTAGAAACATAATAATATATAGTTTATAAATTTTGTCCCCTGATAATATCATGCAAGTTGGAAGTAGTACCTATATCATGCCATAAATTATCAGCTATTTCTTGTATTGAAGGCTGATCATCTCGTAGTCCAGTCAGCAGCAGTGGCATCAACTTATAGAAGAATGAGTAACGATCCGGTAACTCCAATAGCCAGGTACCCGTTACTTTGGTCACAGCTAATCTTACAGAGGGTGTTGCATCAAATAGTCTCTGAGCTAAATGAGATACCACATCATCCACGGATTTACCATCGCCATACTGTATTACATCACCTTAAAATCAAAACAATTATAAATTTTTGAATGTTGTAAAAACTGTATTTATGTACGTAAAGATTAAAAGCAATTGTTTGATATGTTCAAAATAGAAAATATTGTGTGAATTAAAAATGATAATTTATATAATAATATTAGATATTTATTACCCATCTATGATCTTCTTTGTTTTCAATTCAACAAATAATGCAAATATATGATGGCACTTTAATACTGTGACTTACATGCAATAAACATTCTCACAGATACATCATACTCATTACTGGCACTTCAGTCATAAGAATATTCATACAAGATTCTATTTTTCTTCATTTTATCAATTTTATTGCTGAAGAAGTGATGCTTTTCCAAATCAATTGGTCACAAGGCTTGTTCCCATTGAATTCAATCAATGAAGTGACTATAGATACATATGTTTTCCGTTGGCCTAGCTGATTGGGATCAAGAGTGACTTCCCTTGATCACTGGTGCCACTACATAATTAGTCCATCACTTCAAAACGATCTAAAGCTGATAAAACCAACCATGTAACTAGCCCTAAAACTAACCTTAAAACTAACCCTTACTTACTCTCCAATAAATAATCCTAAAATTAACCCTAACTAACCTCTTGATTTTTAGTTGCAATGGCATGTTAAAGGTGACGGACAAATTCTATAGTTAGACAAACAAAAGAAAATAGTTCATTTTGACAAACATTGGGAGGAAAAAATCATTTTCGTTACTTGTATAATAGCCTCCTTTTATGCATGCGCAGCGATGCAGATGAAACAAATTTGCATTGCAGAGTTGTTGCCAGCAACACCAGCAGCCACGTTCAGTTTGATTGGCTTCCACACTGGAAACACCGGCAACACCAACAAAACTGGGTGTTATGCAGTACTTAAGCAGTGACAATCTTTGTTTGTATGATTGGGGTTTAACGCCATACTTGAGGTTATTTCATTCATATGATGGCGTGTCAACCCAATTGGCGAAGTAGACCACCCTCGACGCTAATTAGAAGATACAAGACAAGCACAGGACACAATACATGGTGCAATAAGACAAAGTGTGTAAATTAACGGTGCTGGATGCCACAACAGATTGACATCATGTTGCCCTTTAGTTTTGTTTGATTGGGGTTTTACGCCGTACTTAAGATTATTTCACTCATTTGACAGCATGCCAGCCCAATGGGTGTAGGAAATCACCCCCCGACGCCACAGGCAACAAACAATGACAAGATACAAGACAACCACAGGACATAACAGGATGCCACAAACAGATCGGCTTTGCGTTGCCCCTTAGTTCGGAGAGCACTAAGGCAACACAAAGCTCCCTCCAACAGCCTACTGTTGCCCTTTAGATCTGAGAGCACCAGGGCATAGGAAGCTCCCTTCAATTGCCCGCTCAGACAATGAACCTATGGAACAACTCACCTATTGCTTCAATCACACAAACTCTTACTCTTGAATGTTGGTGTGATATTGCCGTCAATAACGGTTTGATTAATTGCTGGGATTGCATTTGAAAATGGTGCGGAACAGATTTAGCTAATTTTGAGGCACATTTACAGCTTTCTTTCTTCACTTCTGGGTACCGATCTTGAAGTGTTATTTGTAAAATTCGAATAGAATCATCTAAATAAATCAACATTTTCTCCCCAGTTATGTTTATTACTTTGACTAAGATTTCTACCAGTTGAAATCTTAACTCTTCTGACGGTTCTATGATTTCTGGTTGACCAAGCCTCTGAGCTAAAACTGGCACTATATAAGGCAAAGCCTCTTTTGGATCTGGAACACTGTCCAAAAAATCGCCCAACATCGACACTGACAGTTCGCGACATTTTTCAACCGGATCGGAAACAGTTTTCAACAAAGGCTTCAATACTTCGCTGAAAATGGACTGTAATTCAGAGTTTTCAAGCGCAGGTTTTCTTTGAAGAGTGTCTTTCCGGATTCCTTCAAGCGCCCTCTTTCTTGTATTACGATTGTCTTCGGCTAAACAGTTGATATGACGAGCTATTCCTTGTAAAACTGCGTTGGAATTTTCATCTGTCGAAGCCATGATGTCGTTACCAACGCTTCGCTGTGAACAGTGCTAGGCCTTTCTCACCTCCAGCATAGAAGATCCATGTCACGGTCGAGAACTGGCACAACACGTCGGGTCTTGTCTGAGCATGTTTCTCCAACACGCTGATTTGTAGTGGCAGTTGGTGATTCTCCTATCGATATTTAGTAATTTTTAATATTTGCTGGAAGGAGAGGGACAGTGTGAATACTTCCCAAAACGTTCGCCCCTACGAGCGATATTTTGTTCGTAGTTTACACACTGTTTAAATAAAAACTATTGAGCTGGCAAATAAATGAAGACTTACAATTAGTTACTATCAATATCCTCTTCAATTTGAGCCCATAATCGTTCATAAACACGCTTAATTTAAGACATAATTCCAGTTTTTTTTAGAACCGTTGACTGTGTGGCCAGTTGCTGTAAGCTGCGTATGTAGGTCATGAGAAGCGAAGCTTTGCTTGGGCTTTTACATTGTCACTCTCCGTCCGTCAAATATAAAATAATTATTAAATATAAATAGGAGAATGACCAACTGTCACTACCTGATTTGATGTTAGCCTATCCTCCTAGCATTTTGTTTAGTTTTTTTGGCGGTTTAAATCTTAAACAATAAACATGCAAATGAAGAGTACGGTAATTAAATTATTCTTATATTTATGTTCAACACCAAAGTCCACATGATATTTAAGAGTGTTTTCAAGGCTATAAATCTATTATCAGTGTTAAGGAAATGAAGACTGACGGATTACAAATTCTTAATTTATTAGCGTGTAAATATAATAGAATAAGAAGTTGTAATCCATTTATATTTCTAAAGGTAATCACACTGGCACAGAGATGATGATTAATAACAAAAATTGATAAATCATCTCACGTTCTAGATAAACTCTCAGAGACAAGTTTTTTCAATGGATTTTTATCTCGAGATGGACAACAGAGCAAAACACTTCGTATTTTATGGCTTGTGTTAGTGTGGCTATTTACTGTTGGAGTACACCACCGTCATATAAGTGAAAGACCCTTGAGTGCGGCGTTAAACACCAATCAATCAATCTAAATCACAATCACCCAAACTGCTGGTATAAATCTTACTAAAGATGTTTGTTAACTGCGCTGAATAATACATTCAACATAACTGTCACAGGACCATAAGAACATACTGTCTTACATGAAAATATTTGTTTGCCCATTAAATAAGTGAAACAACGTCATTAATCTGTAACAAGAAATATTACTTCTGGACTGTACTTAGTAAAGTATCTAATAATTAAACCATTAGCCTACTACCGATACCAGGATTTCAGCTGGAAAACAATTTAATTTGAAAAGTCAAAATGCTATTTGGGTACAAAATTAGAAATCTTCTAATTAGAGTTAGAATTTGGTAAAGTCCAGATGAAGTCTCGTGCTAAATATGATGTGAATCTGAAGATAAGCCAACGAAACAGATCAAACTTAATGAAATCAGAAGAATGTGATGAATCAATTATAACTCATTGAATTTAAAACAGAATCAATACATCGGCTCACTTAGTTCATCTTTTCAAGAGGGGATTCCCAGAATATGAATTTATTAAAGTTCTAACCCTGAATTTTTTTTTTTTTAAGTTTGACCTTCGGATTAAACGTGACATTCACATCTTAGAATTAATTCAGTAACACTGGTTATAAAAGTGATTTAATAATTTAAGTAGCATTTATTATTACATAATTGTGAAATACTGAAAACATATTAAAATAAATCAGCTGTGGTTTTTCATCAATTTTCAGTACCTGTGGTGGTAGGTTGCGTGTGAATACGCAATCATAAAAGTGAAATAACATTAAGTATGGTGAAATCCCCAATCAAACAAACATGTCAAAAAGAAAAAAAACACCCAATACAATCCTTGAATGCAGTTAGCATTTAACAGGCTTACAATTAATGTCTAGCTTGTCAGACTTCTGATACTCCTTGGATGTACCACAAGGGTTTAAATCTCTCAGTGGACCACATGTATATGAGGGAGTCACATGAGGTGACTCCGGCTATGGCAGGTGGTGGCTTTCAAAAAGCTTCCTCTAAGTTTTCCATCATATTTAGCACTGCAGAGAAAGAGGTGAATAACCTGTCGTCATATAAGTGAAATACCCTTGAGTACTACATTAAACACCAATTGAACAAACAAAAACAATTCATTAAAGGGGAAGAAAACATTAAAATAAAGCTAGTCTGAGTAGAGACATCTTAGCTAGCCAAGCTTGAAACACAGGTGTATTAACTAGAGACTATACACAGCAGTTTCCAAAAATCGTTTGTCTCCATATAAACTATTATTCAATAAATATTCACTAGAATCCTTCATTATAATTCGTTGTCAGTGTCATAAGTGATATACTATTTTTGTGGCATTTTTTTTATGGATATTTACTGAATATTGGTTAATTCTGTAGAGGTACTACCTATATGGCATGAAAGTCCACCATACTTTTGAAGTACCAATTAGCCTGAGCCCCCTAACAAGACAATAGATGCTTGCCACACTCAGGAAAGCATTTTTGTAAACTGCTGTGTATAGTCTCTCTATTTTATTTTTTATGTTTTCTTCCACTTTAATTCTTTTTATAGCAAGCAAATAATTAACTGGAAACTAGAGCAGCATAACGGATGAGATAAATACATGTAGAGGTTGTCAAACTATAACATTTTTATCATTATGGTGTTGGAATAGAGATGACAAAATGTGTATTATCTGCTGATGACTTGTGAACTGTGTGGTAATATTATTTGTGCTAAATTACGATAAAGCAATCTTTGGCTCGGAATTTGAATTATCAGTGGTGAACTGTGAGAAATATACTGCCTACAGAACAGAAAAGACTTCAAGCACTTTAGTCCCTCATCCATTTAGTAGGTAGTCTAGTTGTACCCAAGAGATAGAACTTTCAGAAACTGTCATCAGAATTTGCCCAACAAAGCCCCCAACTAAAATCTATTAAATTGAACTGGCCTTATTAATTGTAACATGTAACAAAAAAAAATGAAGCTCGGTATATGTTTTCAAATGTTTTAACAAGTTAACTGTGGACAGTGAACACATGGAAATTGCATCTATACAATCTGATTATTTAACTGAATCTGTTTTTTTTCTCTCGATTATTTCCGACTGTTTGATTTTCTTGACTTTTTTGCTGAACTACTGTCTTTTCCAGAATTTGATCGTTTTCGTTTAGATTTCCTTTCCGCTTCATTTTCCATAGTTTCAGTATCTTCATCAGTTTCACTATTATCATCTGCACTGAACTCCATCTCGTCTTCATTGTCAGAGTTATCTCCCTTTTCTTCAGCTTTACCAGAATGTGTTTTCTTTCTATGCAATTGCAGGCCTCGCTCATCTTTAAATGCAATACCACACAGATCACACATAACCATAAATCGGGAATAATGAGCCCCACGATGAGTTCTAAGCTGAATATTCCAGGCACTTCTATAGTTACACTGGTCACACTTGTAAGGTTTGTCCCCTGTATGAATCCTCATATGTGACGCAACTTGCATTTGTTTAGCAGCTCGGAAATCACAATGTGGACACTTGTGTCGATATTCCCCTGTAACAAAAATTTGAAATAAAAATTATTTTTTGGGATGGATTTACACTGAACAGTGCTCACACTTTTCTAACTCACTAGCGAACAGAACCAGTTCATATTATGGATGATAACAAGTATCGTGTAACGTCTGGGGGCCATAAGGGTACAGACCCTATTCAGTTGGGGTGCCAACAATAAAGGTGAACTATGACATATGTACACCAAATAAATAACATAATGAAAATAGAACATGACGTGGACAAGATGTTCACAGCATGTGATTGTCTAAATCATGTCCACCCTATTGAGACACCATTTTCTCTTTCAACTGTTATGTTTACAAATATTTTTGATAAAATTCTACACACATGTTCACTGAACTATGTTAAACATTATTCACACACGAGTTCTTGGTTAGAAATTGATTAATTATCTCAAAATTAACCGTGAAACTGAATAGCTGACTAGAACATGTTGTCAACATGATGTGGACATGGTGTCCACATCATTAGGTTATTTATTTGGTGTACTGTATGCTTTGAAAATTTTGTTTTGTTCGAATACCCAGAAAAAAAAGACAAGTGACCAAAAGAAATCCAGCTAAATTGGTTGGCCTTTTGTTTCATTCATATTGTTGGGATACAATCTGTTTTCCATGGAAGCAAGACAAAAAGGACCAAAATGAAAACCAGATCAAACACGAATCCAAGATAAGTTTCCATACAACAATAAATCTTTATGCTTTATCCTATTACGGTCGTCTGTTGGGACAATTGCATGGCCGAAACGGTTGGTTTCAATTCAGGTTTATAAGTGCTAACAGAATGATGTCTCTTTGCCATATTATGCACAATAAAAATTAAAAAAGATAAAGAAGACTTACCTGTGTGAATGGTGACATGATCCTTTAGTTGGTTATGCAGAAAGCAGGTAAATGGACACAGGTCACACATGTAGTGGCGTTCCTTCTTGTGAACCCTACTGATATGGGAGTGAAGCAGTTCTTTACTGGCCACCACTGCTCCACACTCCTGACAGAGAAAAGTTTGTTTCTTGTCACACTTCACATACTGGCAATGCAACTTAAACAGTTTTTTATCCAGAAAATGTTTGTTACACTTGGGACATGTGTTAAGTCCTTGACCATTATGAGCATTACGTAAGTGTCTTATTAATTCCCGATGAAAAGTGAAACCATTATCACAATAATCACATGTGAGCCGGTAATTCTGATGTTCCTTTGACTTGTGGATAGCAAGTTTTCCCTTGTCGATGAAACCTTTCCCGCAACTGTCACAGATACTAGTAAGTTGGTCACTATGTTCACAGGTGATGTGTTCTGTTAAGTTTCCAGATATGTCATTATGGGAACAAAAAGGACAAAAATATCTCTTGTGCACATGCAAGAACAAGTGCCTTTTTAAAGCATCTTCAGTCAGCACTTTGAATCCAGCATCACAAAATATACACTTATAGATTTCCCGTTGGACTCCACCAACAGTGGTCACCTCAACTGTGTACTTTTCACTGTGTTTTTCTAAATCTATTCCTCTAGGGTTAAGACGAGTGGTGTTTGTTTGATTTAAGTTCTCTGCACGTTTAAGGTAATAGACTTCAGGTGTTCCTTCAAGTGAATGATCAGAATCACTCTCGTTGTCACAACCTTCACTTTCTTCAACAACAGCATCAACTTTTTTAAAGCCATTTGGGTTATAATCAGGATCTTTCTCATCAAATTCTTCATCTTGAACCTCACCAGAATCAACTTTCTCTTCAGGCTTGACCAGGTCCTTCATCAAGTCAGCCATAAGTTTCTCATACAATGTCTGTGTCCCGACAACACGTGACTTCTTGTTCCATTGTTTATCCTGATCAACGACAAATTCTCCATAGTCCAATTCATCATCAGAATCATCGGATTCTTCAGCATAAGATTTTTGAGGTTTTGACTGTATTCTGGAACTTCTACGAATAGTTTCACTTTCAAGCTGGTCTTCTGCATAGTCATTCATCATCAATTTATACTCATCACCTTGTTTTTCTTCCACACTGGTTTTCTGCAAATTAAGTTTCTTTTTACTTTCTTTCTCTACTGTCTTCATAACAATCAGTGCTGGATATTCTGTAAAGTCTGTTTGACAACTAGCTTCTACAGTAACAATCTTTGGAATCTCTTGGATAGGTTTTTTACCTTTTCGATTGGCTTTTTGACTGACCCTGTGATTGGCACTTTGAGTGCCCTTTTGTTCAAGTGATATTTTTGGAGTTGAATATGCATGCTGATTCAGTGGATTTATTTTAATATTAGCTATGGATAAATTATTGGAAGTACAAGAAGTCGACTTTATGTTAGGGGACTGAGGGGAGTATCCTAATATTTTTATGACATCAGAGTGAGGATTTATGATAGCAGGTAAATCTGCTTTATTTGACGATGCAGTGTTACCTGGCCAAAGGATCAGAGGAAGTGACAATCCAGTTGGTACGACTTTTGGTTCATTGAATGGTTTACTTGCATCAGAAGCCTGCTCCTGCTGTCTTTTCAGACCTGATGGAGAGCTTGGTACTGGGGCCATCACATTTATTGCTGGCACTAAGCAAACTTTTCCACTGGAATTAACAGTAACAGTTAGCAAGTTATCAGTAGTCATCACTGGGGCACCTGGTAAGTTTTGTATTGAAACTGACGAATTCAAATGTGAAGTTGAGTTTGAAACTGGAACCTTGCTTGTTGGGGTTTGAACCAGAATTGGCTTCAAGAGTGAAGGAGAGTTTGTAACTGGAACTGTGTTTGTTGGGGTTTGAACCAAACTTGGATTCAAGAGTGAACGCGAGTTTGTAACTGGAAACTTGCTTGTTCGGTTTTGAACCAAAATTGGATTCAAGAGTGTAGGTGAGTTTGTAACTTGAACTGTGTTTGTTGGGTTTCGAACCAGAATTGAATTTGTTGAGTTTTTAATTGATGAAAAACAAAACTGTCCACTGGCATTTACAGAGAACTGCGCTGGGGTATTTGAAGTTGTCACAGGGTTTTGCATTGTTGGCGAAGGAAACCTTACCATTTCCTGACCATTTTCTATGTTTTGAACAGTGTTTGTTGTAGAGGCAGGAGGATTAATTGGAGCTGGTATTGCCGACATTGGTGATGCTGCAAAACTTGGAATTTGGATATTAGTACTCAAAGTCTGACAAAGTACTGATGTATTTTGAAGACCTGGCGATGGAATGGTATTTGGAGTGAACACTGGTGAGAGATTAGAAGAACCCACAGATGCTGGAGTTGAGAATGATCCTTTCCTATTCATTCTACTCAAAGAAGAACTGGCTGTAGATTTTTTATTACTTTTTACTGGGATCAACAGTAGATTGTTTGCAGTACCTTTTCGTTTTGGGTTAGGTTTAGCTGCGCCAGATGTGGTATTACCTGAAACGTCATTTGCTTTTGATTTTGACTTCTTGCCCTGTGGTATCAGCAACACAGTTCCTGGGGATGTTTTATGTGGCAGATTTCTTTGACTATGTGTTTTGGAGCTGGAAAGCTCTCTCGATTTCCTTGGATATACCAGGACTACTTCACAATTATAGTTGGCTGAACCTGAGGATGTTGAAGCTTTTACTGATTGGAGGCTGGGACATTTAGTCATCACAGGGGTCAATTTAGATAGAGGAAGTGACTGCTGAACTTTAATGCGATTTGGTCCGATTATGGTTTGTAGATTATCGGACATAACCCCAATAGTGCCTAGTTTGGTGTCTTTTGGATGATGTAATTTATTTTGTTTGTTTGTTTTACCACTCTCATTGGAAGTCTGTTTAATTTTCTGGGGCTGAATGTCAATATTGGTACTCATAGCAAGTTGAGGGGTAAGAAAAAGCTGTTGACTTGCTTGATGAAAGAAGTCCTCTGTGTCACTTTCTTCAACATCACTACAACGGTCCTCTGTTATTTCTTCACATTCTATTTCAAAGCCATCTACATCTTGCTGTGGATCATCAATACTTGCAACATTTAAGATTTTGAAACCTAAGCCGTTTTCATCACGAAACTGTGAATGAGTGGAATCTTGGGAATCAGAATTTGCATGTTCAGATTGTGTATTAGCTTTCCTTAGTGATACTGGAAATATGCTGGGATCCTCTGCTTTAACCGGTTGACTCCTACTACTTTTGTCAGTGGCTTCATGTGTCGTCTTTTCTTGGCTTCGTGTATCAGCAACCGTCAGTAAAGACTGATTGTTCATTTTATTTGGGCATGCATCATTAATTTTCAAGAGAGACACTGGGAAGACACTGGTTCCCTTATCCTTGACCTTTTCGGTCTTAATATCATCAGTCTTAACTTTATCTTCCTCGTTAATGGCATCATTCGTAGTTGCATCCTTGTGCTTCGGAGGTTTCTTGACACAGATTTTTATATGGCTGATCAAAGTATCTTTATCAGCGAACTGGGCATGACATTTAGGGCAACAGTACAGCACGTAGAAATCTGTATTGTCTGCAACAGAAAATAAACAGTACCGTTACTTATAAAAGGAATGAACTAAAAGGAAACAGAAGAAGACCATGTAATCTAAGTGGTTTCATTGGTTAAAGGTGAAGTCCAGCACTTTTCGATAAAAGGTTATTATTTTCAACGTATTTTTTGATAGTTATAAAAGCTTGTCGCATTTGGAATCGAGAAAACATTATTGTATGTAGAGAAGGTAGGTCTGCATCACAGTTGGGCCAGGTCACTCATGAATGTTCCGGTCGATATTGTTGCATAAAACCGAAAGTAAGTTTTTTGTACTTCGAGACTACACCTAAAAATCTGAAAACCGTAAGACATCACAATTATACGCGCTAAATCCTGCTGATAATTTCCTGTGTCTTACCACTTGTCAATTGAAAACATGCCAAGCATATATTATTTCAACGATTTATTTCGAGTCTTGCACGCCAAATTGACAGATTGCAGACCTCAGTTTATAATTTAACTCTATAATTTGGCAACCAGATATGATTCAGATTCAAGTTCTTGTGGCCCTCCAGCTAAGGGCAATGTGTTTCTAGAAAACATTCATGCTGACGGGCGGTTGGAGGGAGCTTTTGCCCTGGTGCTCTCATAGCTAAGGGGCAACAAGAAGCTGTAGTGGCCTCCTGTTATGTCCTGTGATTGTCTTGTATCTTGTCATTGTTTGTTGTCAGTGACGTCGGGGGTGGTTTCCTTCACCCATTGGGCTGGCACATCGTCATGTGAGTGAAATAACCTTAAGTACGGTGTAAAACCCCAATCAAACAAACAAACAACACATTCAAGCTGCCTTTGCTTAGCATTGGAGGAACCTTAACTTTCTAACCCAGCAAAACACTTCCTATTTTGGTTGTGAATGTAATACTGTTTAATGTTGGAGCACTGCGCCATCATGTAAGAGAGATACCCTTGAGCACGGCGTTAAACACCAATCTAACAAACAATCAAGTTCATGTGAAGAAGATGAACCAAGAGGACCTGGTGGAACACTTACCAAGGCGTCTGTATAACCTTTATTGACTTTTTATTACTTTTTTTAATTCTCAATTATTTCTTTACTTTGTAAATCAAATAAAATCAGCATTTGGAGTAAATGTTTACCTTTTCAATGAAGACTATAAATACATGTGAAAAGAACAAAAGTAGAATATAACAAGGCATCACAAGTGAAAAGAATCCCCTTGTAATATGGCCATTCAGATTACTAGCATTTTCTAAAGTGTGGCAAACTTATTTAAAAAAATATCTGTAATGACCTTGATCCCACAACCTTCAAATTTTTCATTACATTGTCATTATAAACATATGTGTGAAGTTTCATAAAAATTATTAAAAAAATAAAGTTTGATTGGGGTTTTACGCCGTACTTAAGGTTATTTCACTCATATGACGGCGTGACAGCCCAATGGGTGAAGGAAA
>JAUELC010008343.1:0-13391 GCA_031471745.1 Cryptochiton stelleri
TGAACAGTTATCTTTCCAGTACACCAATGGTAAAGTATCTGCTCTGTCGTCGAAAAGATATCGTGTAAGTTCGTCCTGTTTATTCTCAGTTTCTTCTTCTTCATTAAAATCAAATAGTCCGCCTACTGTTACAGCAGTTATTTTCCTTCCTTTAGCCGTGATCTCATCTGTTCAAGCGGAGTTCTCTTGGCTGTGAAAATCCTCTTTGTCAACATATCTTTGATTTTGTTCTGCTCATCTTCTTCGAATACTTTGATCTTGTCGGAGTGATCCTGCAAAATAGAAATAAAAACATAAATATCTATCCAAGGCATGCTAATATATTTGGGCAAGACTTAAGAAATGTAGGTGACCTAGTTTAATATGTGAATTTGTGAAGTAGGGGAGTGCAAAGATACTTCAGTCTTTGTTAAACAAAATCTTAAAATAATTTTCTACGTTCTGAAAATACATGTATGTGTATAGTATCTCAATGTGGAACATACAGATACTGAATATAAATACATACCTTGGATCAAGACCAGTGGCAATCTGAAATGGCTTCTCAGTTTCATATTTTGTTAGTCTGTTATTAACAGAACTTCTCAGTTCCTTAACGAGGGCACACTCAATCTTTTTCTCCATACTCAACAATTGTGTCTTTAGGCCCCTTACACATGGTATAATTAGGCTGGAGGTCACCACTAGACTACCTTTTGTTGCCTTTGTGGCGTCTTGAAAAGGTTGGAGAATTTCAATCATGTCGTGCACTAATAGCCTCTCATAGTGAGTGAGCACTACATCTGGACAAGCTTATTTTTAGTTTGTCAGGCTCCACTGACAGGCTGGATTTCTACTTCTGAGTTCCGCCTGGTACACACCGCTATCTTTTACTTGTTTTCTTCCTTAATAATGTCAGATGCCAGCGTGGATTTCTTCACATGTGACACAATTCTTGATGCTTTTTTTATAATGTTTGTAAGTTGACAACCTGCATTTCCATGTCCATCTTTAGCACACAGCTGCAGAGTGTGATAAAAGCACCTTACATGTGTCTGTTCATGCTTTACCATAAGAAATATTCTTATCATTTCTGCATCCCCATCATCCTCCCTCAACTCAAAATCATCAGTGATGTCATTCTCTGTATCATTTGCAACATCTCTCTGAAAACCTGGTAGTCCACTTCTAAAGGCCTTTGTCATATTTGTTGCATTGTCTTTGACGACGAGGGCCACCTTCTGCTGGATATCATATTCAGCTAGAATTAAATTGAAAACATCTTGATAGCATTTGATGTATGTGACCCTTCCAACGTTTTTAATGAAAAACAAAAACAAGAAAATAATGTGCACTATCTATGTGGTCATTTCATGCAAAAACAAACCTGCTGCCGTGAGTCTGACATATTGAGTGCCTTTACATGATTGTGCACCTACATGTAATTAATCTGTCTTCCTTTATGTGTTTACACAACTAATCAGTCTTAACAAATGATATGTTTATTATCCAACAGCAATTTAACATTTTGGTACATGTAATAATACATATATAAATAAAAACCTTAAAACAACAATTAGGCATAATTAAGCTTACATATTCTTTTACTAACAATTTATTAATTAATAATCAAGTTATCACTAGCCAGGTGATTATATAGTCATGTCTATGTTTTGTTTGTCTTCATAAAGCAACCGCTTTATCCATAACAATCCTTCTTAAGTACTGGCTTACAAACACATACATGTGTATACAAATGTAATAGATACATTAGTATAATGATATAATAATACTAAACATGAACAAAAGTTAAGAAAATATTCTTGCACTGTGTGCATTTTTTCAGTTATCTGTAACTTTATCAGCATATAAATAGCTTATTTTTCTCTTGTTTGTTAACTCCCTTTGCTTGTTTTTTGGCAATCCTACTTGAATACATAGGAACAGTCACTGTGATTAGGAATCTTCTTTGTTATTACAATATCTCAAAGACAGGAAAAACTTGATATGAATTGTTTAATTGGGGTTTAACTCAATACTCGAGGTACTCTCCATCGTATTTAAGTAAGGCATAGTAAGAGGTGGACACTCCGTCGTGATATATGTGAAATATTCTGAGTACGACATTTAACATGCACCAAATGGCAACCAAACAAACAGACTTGCTTCAATGAGTAAATGTATACATGATAAAAAGACGGAACTCTCATAGAATAAATACTGCCTGGGGTCTCAAGATAGAAGACCTATTAGGGTAAGAAACTGCAAAGACTGTTTGTTAAATATGTATTAAATTATGAAAGATATCACAATAAAATCGATCAAAAGTGGATTATTAAAAAATTGATTTGCAATTGATTTTAATAAGCTTTTATAATTAATTTTGATGTCATGAACAATTGTACGCTATTGTGTAGGACGCAAGGAAGAGTGTGTTACGATAAACGATTAACTAAATGTTCTTAAGTTCTATATTGTATTATACTTTTACTATACGGCTGCTAGGAGATTTACCCCTTACCCTATTCACATTGTATTGAAGGTTTAGTTTATTATCATATATATCTGCTGGGGTATGTGAGCTGTGCTCACTTCTGCTCTAGTTTTTATCAGTGATTTTTATCTTGGCCGCCGAACAATTAAACCTGCAAGATCATGTACAAACTGTCCGCCATCAGCCAGCGTCTGCCTGATTCACAACGCTCCACGCTCCGATTCACAAGCTCGTAGTATCGAAACGCTGAGTGACAACAAAGTCGCAAGCCAGCAACAGTGAATACATACATTCATTCGTTTTTTATTGACTCAAATGCTTTACAGCGTGGAGTATAAAGACATATATTTAAATATAGATAAAATGGCGTTATTAACGATATCTATTTAGACTGCATCTTATCAATAAAGTCTCGTAATGGCTGTCTTCTTGTCCTGTAATAAGGCTAATGAGGTTATGGAATCCACGGGATATACGGCCTCAGTCACATGTGGGAAAATTATGTAATAATCGACTAATCGTTAGTTTGGTTTGACAGGTTTGCCTTTATGTGATATCGGATTGTAAGGTGTACAAGCCATAGTCCATTTCTTTCTCAAAACTGATTCTCTGTGACTAACTAACTTACTGTACACAATATCGAATATTTTCACCTTTGTAAAGCCAATGAAGACGCTGTTTTCTATCGGAGCTTGCATAATAACGTAGGGTAATTCTATAGTCTTGTGCCCATAATGTTAACTGTCATTTTTTTAATTGTTTTTAAAGGAATTGCTTTTTATAATAATAACGAGCAATGAGTATTAAGAGTGACATACGATAAACTGACATCAAATAAATGTAATAAATCAATACTTCATCGATTCGGTCATTATTGGGATGATTCTCTTTTGGCATGGTTATGCAAATAAAATTACCGTGTAATTTAATGTCACTAGTCATTAGCTCATGGCCGCGTCGACATTTCATTTATCCAAGAGGGCTTATAGAAATAACGTTCCGCCAAACATGGTTACATGTCTCAGTTATCCAGAGCTAGGTAGTTGATGTCAAAATAAAATAATTGACAATATAAGCTATGACAACTTGACAAGCATTAATCATGAATTTAAATATTTAAATGGCATAAAAACAACAGATCGACGCAGATTTCAAATCGCAGTCTCATTAATTATAACATTTGGTACAGAAGACAGAACATTTCAAATGAAAGTCGTCATATAAGTAATAAATCCTTGAGTACGGCGTTAAACACCAATGAAACAAACAAATAGAGGCCTACAATAACTAAAAGTTTGTCAGACGAATCGGTGTTCTGTGTTATTTCATGAACTAAAGAAGTTCTTGAATAAACCAGTATCTTTTATTTTTTCTACTATTTTATTCTTTTCAAATTCATTACAGTCTCAAATAGATGTGACCCAGTATTCCATAGAAACGCCAAATGTCTGGTGCATTCTCTGGGGGGGCATTGGACCTGTGCGGCCCTATACTTAATGGCATGTGCAGAGCTTAATCAAGCTGCCGTAACACTGGACTAGGAATATTATTTTTCAAACAGTATAACACTTCACATTTATATGGCTGCGTTAGTGTTGAAGTACTCTACACCATATAAGTGAAATGTAATTTAGTACGGCGTTTAACACCAATCCAAATATTCTGATCAGTCGAACTCATTCTATTGTCTGTGTATTAGGGACCCACCGGACCGAAAGTGTTCGCCTTCTTCATACATGTTTTCCATTATCTTTAACATTTAACTACTGAATTTTGTTGTTTTATCATTCCATAATCCACACCAAAAACTTATCATTCTACATTTCACCTTTATAATAAGAGGATATTTGCCTAATTCGCCATATACCATTCATAAATGTGTAGAGGATTTAAAAGCAAAGATATGTTTACAGGATTTGAGCTGTGCTCGCTCTATTGTATCTTACTTCCTCGCAATTCCCAGTTATACATCAATATTGGAGTGACCAATAAATAAAACAGGTCAAATTGTGTTTTCACACTTTAAAATTCGTCCGAAATTTCCAATCAGATTGTACATTACTTTTTTACCCTGTTCAGATAGAGCCTTCAGGCACTGCGAATTTATGCCATTGTTTGTAAACATTGTCCCTAGCTAATTGAACTGTTTAAAAATATAAAATCTCAATTATCATTGCTCAGGATTCTTTCTCGAAACATAATGACGTTTGCCTTTAACACGTTTACTTTCCGTTTCCATAATTTACAATAATTTGATAAATCGTCTAATGCCTTTTGTAATCCGTCTGAACTATTAGATAATAATACAGTGTCATCTGCATGTATCAATACCATTACTCTTAACATGACATTCATTATCTTTATCTACCAGGTACTTTTCCAGATCGTTTACGAAAAGTGCAAAAATAACAGGCGATATGTTCTCGCCTTGTCTGACACCACGTGTACTACCAAATAAATTAGAATTACATCATTTAGCCCTCACACAGGATTTGATACCAGAATACACACTTCGTAACCAATTAAATATTTTCCCATTAATACCCAACTTTAGCAATTTCCGCCAAAATCATATACGCCAGACACTATCGAAAGCCTTTTCATAATCTACAAATGCACTATAAAAATAAATAAATTGTTTCCTAAACAATCCTATTAGGTTTTCATTAAGTAGGTTATTGTCTCCCACAAATGCTGTTCGCCTATTATTACCCATAATTGTTCACCCATTTAAGCATCGCTTAGAAATATAAACTATAAAATATAATGATGAATTATTATATGAAGGCAGCATCCAGATAATATGGCGGGAAATTGTTATATCCCAATCAAAAACAAATACAAATGACGTAAACTGAGACGCAATGTTTATATGTCGATACTAACATCGTTCGCAAGCAGCTGTTTAATGGTCAATTAGTTCTAAACTCTTATACACATGGCAGGTGATATTGTACAAAGAGGCCAATAGCTACAGAGACCTGATAATGCGGAGACAGAAGGACTACATTTTAGTACCACATATAGGTCAGTAGCGCGAGTTTACCCATAGTCTATCAGTGTTGGCGAAATTTGCGAATGAAATCGAGCCGATATTTATTGGAAGGGAGGCTAAAACAAAAGCCGTTAAATCGATTTACAACTACAAAATCTCGTTGTTAATACGGTAGGATTACCATCCAGATGTGGAATTTTTTTTGTTGCAAATAACATGAGATTAGGGGCTAAATTCTTCTATTTATTATCCACAGTGAGATCTGGTGTTACATAACATAAATGCGCCCAGCTATGAGGCTAACACAGAGGCTTATTAACATGGAGGGTCGTAGCATTAAATACACGTTGGGTTAATTAGTACAATGACGCCAATGTCTTTTAAGATGTAAAAACAATCATATTAGTATTGAAATAATAATAATAAGAGTGTCATGGCAGGTTTCAATAAGACGCTCCAAACCTGAAATAAATAGAGATTCTGGTTTCATGATTGATTGATTGATTGATTGATTGATGGATGTTTAACGCTGGGCTTAAGGGTATTCCACTTATATAACGGCAGTGTGCTCCAACAATAAATAGCCCTACCAACACAACCCAAAAATTGGAAGTGTTTTACTCTGTTGGAAAATTAATGTTCCTCGAGTGCTAAGTAAAGACAGCATGACGGTGCTCGGAACAAGCTGTTAGCCAGAAGATAGGGTTCCATGATTCCCAGTGTCTGCAATGAGCTCTTATAAGCTGAATACCTACAGGGTTGACTGGAGCCCAATGCAGCCATTCCCCTCTTTCTCAAGGATATATTGTGTTTGTGAGAACGAGCATGTAATGGTCTGTTGAGTATTCAGGGCCTACTGTGGAAGTTGTTTCTTAGTGAATGTATCAATAGATATATCTAGTCAAGAATAAACAAATATGTAGCAGTACCCACAGAGGTTTGAAGTCACACATGCACCCAAGAAAAAGGTATTTATGTGTCATTTTTTAATAAAATTAAATCAAGGACGACGCTGAAAAATGGCCTAAAGAGTTCAAACTGCTATTCATTTTGTCTACATCCAGTAATTTTCCAGTAATCAATGAAAAACTTAAAAAGTAACATCGCTTCCTGAATGCTGTTGCGACGTCTTTTCTGCAGTGATTGTTTTATATTGAAGATGGAATGCATCTCTATCGTCCCTCATTGCACGTGTAACTGTACTTTCTCTTCAATTGTATATAACTACTTCCTGTCATGACCATTATATCTTAGCAGACGTCCGCCAATAATTAATTTTCGGATATAAATGGAGTCTGTTTTGTGTCCGTCTTTTTGGGATTGTATCAAAATTTGAACAATATCGAAGAAAAACTGTGGAAAATACAGACGAATTTACATTTTTCGGTAAAGTTGTCATTTATTTATACAGTTCACCTAATTTAG
The DNA here is from genome assembly GCA_031471745.1 of Cryptochiton stelleri. Lineage (NCBI taxonomy): Eukaryota > Metazoa > Mollusca > Polyplacophora > Chitonida > Mopaliidae > Cryptochiton > Cryptochiton stelleri. The sequence continues at coordinate 6,894 of JAUELC010008343.1, forward strand.
AATGAAAAGTTACACAACTGGTGTCATTGTATATAATCTCTTGCAGGCTTAAGTTTTATATTTACGGAACTGATGTAGAATGAGTGGTTTCGCCATTATTTATTCTTAATGATCTTGTATTCGAAAAGACGCTGGAAATAATGATTAGCGACATGGAAAGGGAGGTAACCCGCATCAGCTGTTTGCAAGTACTTGTCAGTATATCAGAAAGCGGGACGGTTTTCTGACCAAACTCTTTTAAGAAAGACAAATATTTAAATTTTATCGTAGTTTTCTTAAAAACCTGTGATTGATAACCAAATAATTAATTAACAATTTATCTTCCAAAAGACTTTGATTTTGTCTAAAAATTGGTCAGTGTACATTTGAAGGGAATGTGTGTCTTAAAGTGGAGACAGTCTTATAAATTTTACAGTAGTTTTAATAAAAACCTGTGATTGATTACCAAATAAATGATTCACAAGTTCTCTTTCAATATAGTACTTTAATTGATTTAAAAATTGGGCAATGTTAATTTGAAGGGAACGTGTATTTGGTAAATGAGACATGATTCTTAATTTTACCCTATTTTTTTTCTAGCACCTGTGATGGATAACCAAATAAAGAATTCACAATCTATCATCCGGTAGTGCTTCAATTTGTCTAAGACTTAGCCAGTGTACATTTGAAAGGAATGTTTATCTTGTAGCTGAGACAGAATTTTTAATTTTACGGTAGTATTTTTTACAAATGTACGTTTAAACAAGTATATAATTTACAACAGCTTTCTCGCTATAATTGTTCTAAAATATTATCCTGTATGTAATACAGAAGATAACACACAGCCAGTATTTAAAATTTTACCATGGCTGTCTTAAAAAGGAGTTTTAAAAATCCCTTTACAACTTATCTTTTACTAATGCTTCAAAATTTTGTTTAAATATGGTCAGTATGTACATTGTTTCGAAAAGTAAAACAATTTTGTCCGGGTGTTTTTAAGTTGAACCGACAGCTTAAATGGTTTAAGCACATATTTATTAATATTTTATAATAATACACAAATTGCTTGCTTCCGCATGGATTTGAATCCAGGCTCTTTGGGTTACAGGGCCAACACTATACCGAATGAGCTACAGAAACTCTCAATATAATTTTACCGTAATTCTCATCCAAGCAAATACAGTCTGTATCTCTTTGTAAGTAATGTGCTGACACCGGTATTCGAAACTAGAGCATTTTTGTTGAAGATGAACATGTATTGTTGTCATGTTTGTGGGCCCACACCGTGGCTCAGTGGTTAGCGTGTTGGACTGCTGATCGTTCTTCGATGTACCACAAGTTCTACCAGTGGGCTACATGTATATGAGGGAGTCACACAAGGTGACACTTGCTATCGCGGGTGGTGTTTTTGTCGAGGTTTCCGCCCGGTTTTCTATCGTGTTTAATTAGAAGTGGAAAGTCCGTCGTCACATAGGTGAAAAACCTTTGGGTACGACGTTAAACGCCAATAAAAAAAAACAAGCAAATTATCCTGTCTTTTGTTAGCAACAGATCGATATCAAGATCAGTCGCATTGTGTTGTGATCATTTTGAAAAATGGACAAGTGATCCGAATCCTTAAATGCTCCAATGATGCAACACTTAGGCTGTATTGGCTGTCTCTATTGCACGCAGACAGCATTAAACGAATAACAAAATCTAAGTGTGGCGTTAAACATCAAGTAAATTATCTATCATTTTCAGATCTGAACAATGTTTCGCCGACGATTCTATTACAAACTTATCGTGGTTGCTTCCATTGCAACGACAGCTGTCATCCTTTTTAGACACGACGTCATCTCTTCTGGTATGGGTTTATTGTGCTTTCTCTATACTGTTTAAACATTTGATTATTCTTTTACTCCAGATACAACCTACATAGTTGATACCATCATCATATAGATCTATACCAACCCACTCTTTAGGAACTAGTTAACGCACATACCGAAAACGAGAAAGTAATTTGTATTTTTCAATGTCCTTGGTCCGCGGAATTTTAATGTTTTCAGTAGGTGTCCTTACAGTGGTAGATTGATTTTGTTTGTTTGGTGTTTTACGCCGTGCTCAAGTATATTTCACTTATATGACGGCGGAGTACTCCAACATTAAACAGTGGCACGTTCACAACCAACATATGCAAATATCCAACCAACGTGTTCGGCTGTGATTTAAAGTTAATATTCCTCCAAAGCAAAGGCAGGATGAATGTCAGCTAGAAAGTAGAAACACACTGCCCTTAGGCAGAGGGCTACACTTGTAGACCAAAGCGTATAAGGGCATATAAATCATTTATAAGTATGACTTTTGTAGAGCAAACACATTTTCAATTGACCAAACTGGGACTACCGTATTGATTGTCGTCACAACTTATATAGGCACAGCTGTAGATAAAACTAACATTCCAAATTTACTTCATAACAATACATTCCTTTTCACAACTTAATTTAAATTCTTTCTTCTGTTCCAGGATTCATTGAAAGAAATAATCAGGTAAGACGTTGTCATAATTGTACTGTCTTTTTTTTTCATGACCATTACTTCTGGAAAGGGTTCGCCAATTTTAATACGAAGTTATCATTTTCGGTTGACATACTAAGTACTGGTACAGCAGATGATATCAAACTAAGCTTGGATAACAGAAAATAGTTATTTGAAATAGAAAGGGACTTTAGTTGAGCCAAACATATCGTCAAAATAACATTATACTAAACGCCAGCGAGTACTCGGAAGCTTTGTGGAGATTTTATATTCAGCTATTAGTGAATTGTTTCCAACACGTATGAGAAAAAACCCTATCATCAAGCATGAATACACTTCTTGTCAAATAATCCTGCAAAAAAACCGGCACCACTGGTCAGTGCTAGGTCCTCGTCCTTACTTATGTTTAAAGTGTTTGATTAAGCTACTAAATGTGTCCTGATGGAGAGAAAGTAGTTCGATTTAGATACATGCCGCTATTTGTTGGCCGATGAGATAAATGTTCACATCTCTTCCATTTTAAATATATGTTATGGTGACTGTCTTGCCGATGATTTATGGTTATTTAACTTTACAATTAAATAATTAGCAACAAGCATATGGATTTAAAAAATAGAAAAACACATCCAGAGACTATTGAAACATAGATTTGTAAAAAAAATTATAAATGAAGAGAGAAAAAATTGCTTGCCTCCACCTAGATTCGAACCCGGAACTCTACCGAATGATATATATATATATATATATCCCGAGTTCGAGTCCCGGTGGAGGTAAGTAGATTTTTCTCTTTTCATTTATAAAATATATATATATCCTATACCTGTGCGTGCTACTGTACTGATACAGAGTGGGATTTTCCGATTCCGTATCAACCTAGTCTGAATTTCGTATCGACCTAGTCTGGAACTACTTTTAACTGTGAACTTAACCTCTGATCCCAACAAAGCTCAACGTGACAAATTTATTTTTACTGTACACAAAAACCACAAACAAACAAATTGAAATAACTGATTTAAAAGGTTATATACATGTACATATATTTGTCCTATACCTGTGCGTGCTACTCTACTGATACAGAGTGGGATTTTCCTATTGCGTATCAACCTAGTCTAAATTCCGTATCGACCTAATCTGACTTATGACCCGACAGAGCTCAACCTGACCAATTTATTTTTACTGTACACAAAAAACACAGATAAATTACAAGTCACACAAATTGAAATAACTGACAATGCAGTGGTTTCATTTAAGATGAAGTGTGTTTAAAAATAGATTGGAAAAAAAAACGAATACAGGGCGATCGTAAACAATGTTTAGTTGAAGGGGCGAAATAATGTATCCAGTTAACTTCAAGGCCTTGCATGCAAATGTTTCGGCAGTTTGTTTTGATGCGACCGAACGGTCGTCTGCTAGGCTGTCTACTTTGCGACGATGAGTAGCTCGAAACTCAAAGTAACAAATTAATAATCTAATAATCAAAGTTGGCTTACATTCAGTATAACAAAACAAATATTGCATGTTTAAGAAAGGAACATAATGATTTGTCAGCTCTCGACCATTCATGTTCAACTCGCGCTTTGCTCCCGTTGAACATCAATGTCTCGAGCTGACAAATAATGATGTTCCTTTCTTAAACATGCAATATTTATATAATATTTGTAAGAATGAATAATATAACTAAACTCGTTGAAAAAAACAGTAGGAACGGTACTATTCTTACGATTACCTTCCACTGCCTTTATCTAAGACCACACTGATTTAATAGGAGTATTTGTGTAAATACTTGAACAGTACTCTCGCTGGTGATTTTTCGGTGAACCCTTTATTACTCGTTGTGCATTATCTTTACATTTTTGTACCTTAAAATATCTCGTAAAATCGAGATTTTGTGACCCCTATTTACACCTTACTTCCTCTCTCGTACGGCCTTAGAGCAATCTTCATTCCACAAATTAAGGGACTGGAGTTTAATGAAATGGCACACCGGATGTTCGAGGAATGAGAAACACCAGCTGTGAGGTTATCAGAAAATACATCCACATCCACAAAACACAATGTTGGGTCTACTCTGGCGTTACAATCTTCAGTACAAGTGAGACGGGCGGTTATAGAGGGAGCTCCCTGTTGTCCTGGTGCTCTCAGAGCTAAGGGGCAACACGAAGCCGATCTGTGTGTGGCGTCCCGTTATTTCGTGCAGTTGTCTTGTATCTTGTCATTGTTTGTTGCCAGTGGCGTCGGTGTGGTTTCTTTTACCCATTAGGCTGACACCCTGTCATATAAGTGCAATAACCTCAGGAAGGCTACGATGTAAAACCCTAATCAAACAAATCTAACAAACAGTATAATAAAGGTAACCGGCACACTTCACCTTCCGTCGAGGCGGCTTTCTTCTGTCATTCAAATGTGGAGAAAATTAAGATGAGGTGACAACAGGATAGTGGTCACTACCACAATAATTTGTCCATACAGACGGGAGGGCCAGGTCACTTGATCACATTGCAGCGGCGTTGAAGCGTGTTATAAACTGGAGGGGCCAGTATCACAAGCAAATATGCGAGGGTTCATGGGCTGCCTTATCTGTGAAAATCATCAACCATGACGATTTTTATCATTTTTAACATTTTTCTGTCACGGCTGACAAACAGGCTATAATTAAAAAAAACGCGGATGGTATTTTTCCTTCCGCTAAAAAATCTGTGCGGAACCAAATAATTTCTAAATAAAATATTAAATAAAGAAAATACTTGATAATATAAACCTACCTCGGTTACAATAAGTATCTGTCATCTCAACCAAAAATATAGACTTAATTAATTTGTAATACCTTATACTGGCTTGAAATCAAAGAATAATCCGTTGATCAACAGTCAACAATCTGAAAGAATGACATTTTGCCGCGAAGCGCATGCGTGTATCGAGTTGACCTTTGTGTGACGTTGGAATATATTTATTTTCGTGCATTCCGGACACTTTTCTAGAGAATTCGCTCACAGATCGGATAGAATCGTATATAACTTCGGATACTTCCGCCACAGTTATTTAAATTTAATGACCTAAATATGTCAGTGATGTAAACACGTATTACAACAACAACACGGACATGAACATCAATTTGTGGAGATTTTGACTTCACTTGCTGCCAATACCAAACAAAAGTCTTATTAACAGGTACGAATGTTGCGGAAATGTTCCCTTTCCAATTATTTGTCGATCTAATCTACGGAGACATTCAAACTTACAACAGTAAATGTATTTGCAGTGATTTTATGAAGGCCTATAGACGGAATAAACTAAATTTTCAAATTGCGATACACCCGGTGTTCAGGTGATTGCCAGTCGAATGTCCGAATTATTAAAAAAACAAACACCCAGCCCATATGTTGGGGCTAGTGCAGCAGCAGTACCACACTGTGAATGTTTGGCTCTTCTATGAATGCTATGCTATGGCATAAACAATACACTACAGTACTTTATAGCTTAATCAGTTATAATTGAAATTTTAACTAAATTTAAAAAAAAATTAAAGTTGTGAGCGCTGCTTTGGCTTGCAGTGTTTGACGTTTCTTATAATGTTTGACAAATGACACCGAAAACCCAAAAGATTTATAATGAGTGATCAATGAATAATTAAAGTAAATAATGTACAATTCACACATACACAAAGTAAAGACAGTTACAAAACTAAAACAAAAGTGGCAAAGCTAAAAAAAATCTGAGCATTAACAAAGTGCATAGATGTACAATATTAGTGCATATGAGTCAGATTTTACACTAAAAATAAACATTACAAAAATCCAAGAACATCTAGGTAATGCAAACATTCTATAACACACAAATAGGGAACTAAGAGCATACACATTGAGACACTATTTTCTCTTTAATGTCTTAATTTTTAAAAATATTTTCATAAAATTTCACACACATATTCACTGAACTATGTTGAACATTATTCATACAAAGTTCTTGGTTAAAATTTAATTAATTATCTCCAAATTAACTGTG
>JAUELC010008454.1:0-13390 GCA_031471745.1 Cryptochiton stelleri
TCCCATTTTGTACTTATGTTTGTTTCATTGTGTGTTCACGACCCTTTCTGCTTACATTGTAACAGGATCATTTCTCGGAACAATCAGACGAAAGACATAAGGTGGCGGTAGTTCTCCCAACGGTGGCTGCACACAAATTTTACCGGCGTTGTGTTGTTTTTTTGAGCGACTTAACAGCAAGATTGAATGCGGACTATACTAGTGAGGCAGAACAAATAGGGGAATGTGACGTCATTGTTTATAGCATTGACACAGCTTTGAATAACGTACATGTTCCACCGGTTACATTGTTAATTGTAGAACTCCCTCCGGCAGTTGTTTGCCATGGAGAACAGATTATAGATTTTGGACTAGACTTCAGCCATCATACAGTAGATGGGACTCAACAGGTTACTTTGTTTATTTCCTCATTTATTAATAATTTAAATGAGGAAAGAGAAATGTTCATAAAGTATACAAATATAAAATAAATCACCATTGTGTAAAGTTATTTATTCAATATTTTTGTTAGTTTTAATCAATGATTGTGGAATATGTGTGTGTGTGTTTTCTGTGAATTAAGAAGACCCCAATGAGAATAATCTGTAATATTGTATTAATTTATAATATCATTAATAATATTTTTTTTATAATCCTGTACTATTTGACAGATTTTCAAATCTTTTTCTAAAAAAAAAAAGTGTTTATAATCTGCTACGCATCAAGTTCTCGTGATGCAAATCATTTGGTAGGTGCAAGAAAACGAAACAAAAAAGGTGATATTGTCTTAGATTTCTCTGTAAACAATGAAACGTTTCGCCCTCTTATTCGCTAGGCTGTTGTTGTTGTGACAAGACATATCTGCGACCAAAGACACCATGATTCCATCATGATAGCTTCAGAAATATTAGCTCTGTTCCAAATTGACAGGATTGCCATTGTCACCAAGAGCCTAGCATCCTTATCGGAACATTGTGATTTACCAACTAGAGGTGAGCAAATAAGTAAATCGATAGGACAAATGTGCATTACAAACTAAATTATTTGGCATAGAAGAACATCTTTGCCCGTCCATGCAAGCGTGCGATCATTTAAACAAAAGTTTTAGATAATTTTACTCTGTTTTACAAGAATGAAGGTGCAGTCATGTTTACACAAATATTACTCAAAACGAATATACTTTTTGTTACACATTGTACAATGTCTCAAACACAACTGACTGCTTCCTCAATGTGTCATCTTTATTTAATCCTTTTTAAAGGCCACCGCCTATTTATATTTATCATTTGGACATTTACAGGACGTCGGAGCCTTTCCTAGCATTCGCAATAAAGAGCGCGGTTTGCGAAAACTGTTTGTCCCAACAGTCAATCCAAACTTTGAAACGAAAATAAAGAACAAATTGAACGAATTACTCACTATAAACCGTCAGAATGTGAAGAAATATGATAAATGAATAATCCGCCTCCAAAATGTGTTCTTCTACGGTAAATTCCGCATAGATATGAGTCAATTGGAGATGTATGTTTTCCCCACAGCTGGAAGAAGCGAAAGGATGACCTCTTGTGACCTCAATCCAGCGTTGTCCTTTCGGGTCAATATACTAAAACCCGCACCAAATCAGAAGGAAACGGACTTCTCACAATAACAATTTACTGGCGTTTAAAAAAATCTGTAACCCAATTGTTCAGCTATTAGTAAAGGATGTAAGCCTGCAAATTTGTCTGTGCTAGATTGTGATATTCACTTCCTAATCACGACACTCAACAAATGGTTTACAAAACGTTTACGGTCGTATTCTTTTAATTGTGAAAAGTCCATTTTCTTCTGATTTGGTACGGGTTTTAGTTTATTGCCCCAGAGATCACAAGAGGTCATTCTTTCGCTTCTGTCAGCTGAGGGGAAAACATTCCTCTGAAATTGACTCATAACTGTGTGTAATTTACCGTAGAAGAACATGTTTTGGGGCGGATGATTCAATTATCATATGGCCCCGTGTCGTGGCTCAGTGGTTAGCGTGTCTGACATCTGATCCTCCTTCAATGTACCGTAAGGGTTCGAGCCCCCCAGTCGACCACAGGTATATGAGGGAGTCACATGAGGTGACTCCGGCGATAGCGGGTGGTGGTTTTTACGAGATTTCCTCCCGGTTTTCCACCGTATTTAGTAAGGCAGAATAAGAAGATGATAATCTGTCGTTATATAAGTGAAATACCCTTGAGTACGACGTTAAACACCAATCAAACAAACAAACAAATCCAATCCCAACGAGGCGGTTTAAAAGAAGATACGAATTCATTCGTTGAGTCCGGAAATTCTCGAGTCATTATTCATCCAAGAAGCTTGTAGAAGCTTTTAAAAAACGTTTGTATGTTAGACTGCCGTGCGAACTGTCCCGGTGTCCGCAATAGAAAACTTGAACACGAAGACAATGACTGGGTGAGAGCTATATGTAGATCGTCTGTTGTTTGGTGTTTAACGCCACAGTAGGAGTTATTTAACAGATCTACAACAAAAATAATGACAAAAACCCCCAACACCTGCCAATCTGTAAAATGCATGTTTTGTTTACACGCGAGATTTTGTCCAATAGGCTTTCCGTTGAAATATCATAAAATTATTACTAACATTTCGTTAAAACAACCGTATCCATGTATTCTTTTCAATTTAACCTTACCCTTTGGTGCCACAGGCACTCGCTGCATTATGGCTTCTGCATCGACCGTTATCCATTGAAAATAATTTTATCAAATCTTTCTTTGTTATTGTGGAAGAATTGCCTAAGGTACTAATTTAAAAAAAAAATATTGTCGAACTTTCCAGGTTTGTAATCTATGAGTTATACCATAAATCAAAGTTTTTTTACATACTTATTACATCAGAATTCATTTAGACTATTTTAGATATAGAAATTTCCGGAAATCTCTTTTTCCATTCTATTATAAACGTTTCAATTTATTGTGGACAAATAGTCAGTAAAGTCTCTTTAAATCCTCACTTTTAAAATAGTCTACATTGGCTTAATTAATCAAAGGAAGACTATTCAACATTTTTACTTTCGCTGTTAGTAATCTGTGACGTATTTCCCTGGATTATTTAACTCTGGTATCTTGATATGTTAAGAGTTCCATGAAATATTTACACCAACTACAAATACTGTACGGGCTGAACACCTGTTGCGGATATAGAACAAACAGTATATAACAAGATAATGGATAATTTAGATTTAGAACTACAGACATGCGCACCACTTAATTGATAAGAAAAGAGCGTGTTTTTACTACAGCATGTTTTTATGCTTAATGGTTGGCAAAATATAACAACGAAACCATTAATCAATATCTTTTAGTGGCATTTAGAAGTAGATTAACTAATACGGCAAAGGACTATATGGTTTCCAACTTCTCATTTATTTTGGACGCTATGTTTCAATGCCTATTCTGATATCTATGTTAAGCATATTCAAACATTTGCTTGAGAACTATGTCAGAATAGACATTGAAACAGTGCATAAAAAGTCCATATATTCCTTTGCCTTCTTTTTTAATTCAGGTACAAACATTGATTTTGTCGTCCACAAGATATGACACAACCTGCAAGTATAGCGATACACAAAACTCAAGGAGATTGCAAACCAATAAATGTCATACCACCGTCTGTCCTCACATTAAACAAGCCTGTCTCCATCTCATCACATAATAACTCCCATTAGTCCCCGGTCCGACCAGGCGCGTAAACACAATGTTCACTCTGCCGGTAAACCGGAAATTCCCGGTTCAATTACCGATCTGAGAGGCGAATAGAGTAAGAAAGTAATGCTCCTTCCGCCATACACAATGTTTATTTACAAATCTCAACAGCGTCGTACTCAATTAAGTTCGTGGCAAATCGTGGTCCACCGTAGATCAATGTAGTGAAACCTGATGCCACCGTAGAGAAGCACGATTTTTTTAGAATGTTAAAAAAAATCGGCTGAACCGTGTTTGTGGAAAAAATCTTGGTCCACCGCAGCAACATCGTGTGAGAGTCGTAACGTTGTGGTGGTATGACGTGACCTGACGGCTTCTTGTTCAGTCGTACTCATTCGTACTCACTCACAATGGCCACAACACAACAGCAAGCCCAGACTTCGCTACGGTGCTGATGTGTTAACGCTTATATTTCTGCTGTACTCTGCTGCCATCTTCAGAACAATGTTTTCAGATATTGTATCATTGTTCTAAAGATTGCAGCATGGTGTAGCCGAAATATAAATGTTAAAACATGACTTCGAAATTCGGAGTTTTCCGTAATTATATTTCCTTGATATGGTTTGTTAAAGAAGCTGGAATGGATTGTAGCTCTAAATGAAGATATTTATAGACATACAGAGAACACAAAACGCAATACTTTACCACACAAATATGTTTGTCCAGACCCATCAATCAGAAATGAGGGTGCCATTTTGGCTGGAAGGGGTGTTATTAATTAACACGTGAAACTACGAGGGTGAGCAAGAACCAGAGTACGGAAATAACTGAAGTATGGCGACTGACATCCCATCCAGTCTCATTATGTCGAAAATAGGCCAACATATGAGCGATGGTCTTTTCTCTGGAATATGACTATATCTTAAACACTCTGGGTTAGATGGATCGGTATTAGGGCTGGTTGATCAAAATCCGTTATGATAAACATCGCAATACCATGTATGGTCATATACAAAGGAAAAGACCAGAGTGCCTCTGACAAACAATCGTTGACGTTACCCCTTTAATCTGAGCACCAGCCTAGGATGAAACAGAAGAAGAGAGATAAAGAAACAAAATAAGAGTGCGGTGACCTGTATTGCTTTACAACAACAGCTGTTAATTTGATGCGACAAGAATCCATAATTTTCAGCCAATTTTAAATGACAGAAACCCACAACTAAATGTACACGATATTGATGATTTTAACAAACACTGATGTCGCATGATTACCACAACCCTTGGAAATGGCATCGCAATGTTAAATATTGCTCGCTATCTGGTTGATTTATTTGACTTTTGGTATCAAAACATATTCACCATTTTTTATTTTCAACTTGGATTTTGGGTTGCAGATTGGGTGATCACAGGCAAAATGAATGGACCAACACGACTTGTTGTGTCTTACATTAGAAAATTGATGAAGAATACCATTGTCCACTATCACTGTGAAATAACCATATGCAGAAAATAATAATAATATCATGGTATTAACTTATTGTGGCTAACTGTCTAATACAGGCGTTATATATGCCATATCTCAAGAAAAAGGCAGCATAAATCATGTATAAATGATAAAACAACAAATCTGTTATATCAAATATGCCATTTTTGTACTGATTGATTTAAGGCACTAGCGACACTTAAACACGCCTCAAGAGTGCCATGGCAAACAATGGCTGATGCATGCCATTAAGCACTATCAATCTGAATGGACTAGAAAACGGAACGGAACATTATGGTCGTATAACGTATGGAACAGTTGTAACTGGTCATACTATTACTTAGTTCTGTATTGGTATTACTTGACCATAGTTAGTGTACCATAAAGAGTTCAAAGGATATGTGTTTTGTGGACAAAAATTGTTCATGTCAATATTCCTTCTCAGTGAACACTTACTGATGTGTACTGTCAGTTCATGTCAATATTCTTTCTCAGTGAACACTTACTGATGTGTACTGTAAGTTATCCTAACCTGCAGGTACGCACTGACAACCTGAACACTGATAAACCAATATCTATGTTGAAATTGCAAAAACGGTTAAGCCCAATTTACCATTTTTTCTGTTTCATATGCGGCACAAGTCTACTATTCACATGTGCATGTGTACACCAATAACCCGTGTAGGCTGACAATTTCAACAGTCGAAAAACGATCTTCCGCTTTTGACGGAACCACGACTAAACGCTAAAGCAAAGAAAACCTGGAACCTATTAGAATCCTCGTGATGTAACACCTAAGTTTGGTAATCTGTGAATGCTGTCTGACTTTGTGATGCGACGACCTTACTGACAGAATTGTGTATCTTATATAGTCTGGCTTTCTCACACTCGCATTACGTTTGGCGTATGTAAAAACATAAGCACATGTTTAGTTGAAAACACTTATGTGATATATTAAATATATCATATTAAATAAGTAATTTTTTGTGCTGACCGATTTAAGGCACTATAGCGATACTAAATCACAATTTTCGAACGCCTCGTGAAGTCATGGCAAACAGTTGCTTCATCGCTAAATATAGAGCATATTAGATTATCCCAGAAAATAAAATAATGTTAACCAATGAAAATGCTGCATATAACAATTGTCAACAAACTTTCATTAAGACTTGATTATCTTGATTATTCTCGGTTATCATTACAGTGCTGAAATCTACGTAGTTAAATGAAATGTACAAGTTTTACGTCATTCCTGACTTCCCAAAGTGTTTTATTATTAGAATTAGAATGGGGTATCTCACACAGTGACCAGCTAGGCTGAGTGACAGAAACTTACAACAATAAATACTGATACACAGCTGTCAATCAATGAAAGGTGAAACATAAACAGTGTAGCAGAATTATTTATACATAACGTTATAACGTTTGGAACAGTTGACTTTGGTTATATAACACATTGTGTTAATTCATCCTAACACGGGTTCTCGGTGTATTTGGATGTAACTGTTGTGTCTTCTTTTGTATGTTGTTGAGTGTTTTGCATAGTGTAAGCAAAGTCTCTGTTTCATCATGCTCATCTTTGTCTACTTGTTCTGGTGCTGTATGTGTTTTAAAAGAAATGTAATGTACCATTATGCCGTTGTCTTTTCAGTGTCAAATCTGTTGTAATGTTTTGTTTGCCTGTAGTAATTTGTTTGTTTTTTTGTTTCACTTACCCCTCATGGACGCCATCATTGTTTTGTGTGCGCAGTAGAATATTACTGTGTAGTGTTTTGTTCTAGGACTGTGTTTTTGTGACTATTTGTAAATCTTTTGACATTTTAATTTGTTTGCGTTCCCATATGTTTGCGATCTGTTATGATTGCATTGTTATTGCTTCCTGCATTAATAACCTAATTTGTCGGTATTTGATTTTGTATGATGTCCAAGTTTGATAATTTAAACGGTATAAAGTTATTATGTTTTGGAAGAAATTATTCAAATGAATGGACATGCCAATAATTCAAATAAATAAGTAGGAAGTGACAGTTGACTCTGGTCATACTATTAATTACTTGTGTATTTTGTATAATTTCTTGATCATGCTTAGTGTACCAATGAAGTCTTGAAAGGATATATGTGCTGTGGGCAAACATTGTTCCCGTCTATACTCCTTCCCAGTGAACACTTAATGATGTGTATGGGCAATAACCCTAACCGGAAGTCTATTAACTTTCTTCGCCCTTTGTACCTGTTCTACGGCATTGTGGTTTTTAGCCAGCTTTAAACGTTTCATGTGACGTAGGTTGCGCAGGAAATATTATATTTATCCATTCCGCGCAGTTTGATTTCCAGAATGGAATGTGGAATCATAGGTAATAAATTTATATCTAAATGGGGCTATAGACCCGATTAAAACCGTTACCTTGCAAGCGATTTGCGAACTTCTAATGTAATGTCTTATTTGTATATGTAAAATGCATGAACAAACTGAAAAAAAGTCATTTGTCAACTAGAAAAGTTATAAATGGGTAAACAGCCTTTTCCCATGATTCATCAGCGAGTTACGATTTTCATATTTCATATACTGCACAGTAGAGGGCGCTATTCGTACAAGCTGACAAGAAACTGGCTTCTATGCCGTTGAGCTGGAGTAAATGTTTCGTTGCATACTTCTAATTAAAAGACTTCTGCCCTAACCTATAGAGACGCGCTGACAACACGAATACTGATCAACCCACGTCTAGTACAGATAGTTAAGCAAAATAAGCGTATTATATATTGCTCTGTTTCATAACAGACATAAGTCTAATATCAACGGGTGTCATTTAAGAACCCATGAAGGCTGCCAGTTTCAACGGTCGAAAACGGTATTCCGCATATGCTGGATCCACAACTAAACCGGATATGATTTGGGTCCGAGTGACGTATCACCTGAATTTGATAATCTGTGAAAAGCATATTGGTAACCGTAGTTCTGTGATACCAGACAATCCCCAATATTGTGTATCTCGTGTAGTCTGAAAAAAAACCCTACAACCATCGCAACAAAAGTATACGTGCTTCATAAACTATTTTGCTAGGGTGCTGACCGAGTTAAGGTACTAGCAACCGTCAGCATAAACGTCCCAAATGAGCTCAAAGAAACACCAGTACTAAACCATACGTAAAATACTGACCGGCAGGACAGGACATTGTCATTGGAAATAGTCCTCTTTCATCAAGATGTATTAGTACATAATGCTACTTATCTGGTATGGAGATTTACTTTTATATCACACAGCGTTCAACATTTAAACATATTTATCTGTTGATAAGCAGGCTTTTCATATTTTTTAATTTCAGACTTCTACACAATAGATTCAACGACCCTTTCAGAAATCCATAAATACCATTCCTAGACATCTAGACATGCTATAATACATCAAAGAATTATCATATATGTAGTCTTGTATACATCGTATGAACCTTCACAGACCTCTTGTGCCAGATGTCCATTAAGTCTGAAATAGTAGTCCTCTGATCACCAACAACATGATATCCTCATCAAGTAAGATTAGTGTGTGTTTAATGATTCAGATGGTCAAAGAGCACAGGTCCAAATAGTGGCCGATGGTCTCGCTAGGCTGCTCCTATCACATTAATAATTCAGGCTTAAATACTGGTCGAGGAACTAGCCAGGAGGTTTGATTTCACACATTATTAAATCAGCCTGTGGTCAACTCTACAGTATCCATAATCATCAATGCATTCTCCATAACAAAGCCAACCCTCAAACAACATAACAGGTAGCCAGCCGTTCACATTGACTTCTTAATTAATGTAAGTAGTGATTAATCAAAATCATTGTTATTCTTGCAAATGGAACTTGATGTAAATCATAAAGTGCCCTCGTTGTCTATCCACGTGTTGTCAACAGAAACTACATAAGATCTGATATTGAATTATAAGATTATTCTTGTATTAGAAGAACTTCAGTGTTTGTCATTCTGAGAATATTTAAGTTTAATGACTTGCTGGCGAAATACCACCAACAACCTTTTATGATTCAGATGACCTTTGGTCATTCTCCAGATTGTGAGTTAAGATATTGCTTCCCAGATGATATCAAGGATTAATGATAAATCAGTGGCCACATACCCCAGGCCATATAGTCACTGTGACAAAAATTGTCCATGCGGTTAACGGTTTTTGGTAGAATTAACGTTGGCGCCCCGTTTATCACGCGAAATATCGGCTGTATTACGCGTTCAAATCGTTTAGTCGAACCGCTGACAATACAAATGTGTATCATGTTGATAATTAATGATTTAAACTAATTATATTTACAGTCTGTTTAATAATCGTTTCTATCTGTTCTACGTTGAAGGAAACAAATAACATATTTTAGTTGGGAGATTCGATTGAATGAGGTGGGCAAAGTGTGCAATGACTTAGATCCTAATAGTACTCCGATTAAGTCCTGGTACAAGAGAAAATCAGAACAAAACTGTTCCGATATCTTGCATCTAGTAAACCGGTCTTACAATTTCTATCACTATGGAGAAAAAAAATCGCAAATGTTCATTTCGTGAGCTGTACACAAAGGGCCCTTGACTATTATTAGTGACTTTAGAAGTTGTAAGGAAACCATTAATCAAATCTGTTTTCAAATTAAATACACTTCAAAGGAAATATTTCCACAGTCATTTATTTTACCATTCTGCGCTGTTGACAAAGATATAGTTTCTAATTTCTGCTGACAGTTCCTGAACATGCAGCGTTATCTGTGACATTTTAAAGTTCAAGGAAATCTTCATCAAGTCAGGTTTCAGATTATATAGGCCCGAAAGTATTTATTTTCAGAAGGGCATTTTTTACTGCGATGAGAAATATAGAGTTTCTAATTTTGACTTAATTTTTTGTTAGACCATCTGACGAGGGAATTGATAAAAGTCATTCTTAACATTTGTATGGACTTCACTTCAGTTGTATTGTCTGATTTTGTCTCCGTCCATTCAGTCTGAGGCACAGATCCGGGAAAGGCAGCAACACGACATTGTAATACTGTACACAATGTGTTCTCAACGAATAATCAAGTATCCGTGAATTATTTACATCATAGGGTGCTAAACCGATATGTTAAGCGTTGAACCTGGCCTCGGACAAACCACAAAATAAATAATACAAGACCTTGTAACCATAAGCGAGGACAACAAAAGCAATTACTTATCATGATTGCCGATCTTTTATTTTTAACCAGTAGGTTATAATATGAAACCACATATCAATTTTATCCTCTTTATTTCTTAAAATAACATATCGTGCATCATATTAAAAATTAATTTTAGAAAATATTAATTGGAATGTCCACAAACCCGATAAACACGAAATTCCAGATGGAAAGCAACAGATGGAGGAGTTTATTATGGTTCTAAAATTCATTGTTTGAGAATGTTAGAGGAATAATAAACTTGAATTCCTCTTTCATTCAGTAGTATTATTCTGAACTCTCTGTTTAAATGTTTCAAAGTGAGCGAGTCAGGAGGACACATTCTATTTTGTAGTGATGCTATACATTTTTGATTTATATGTTTATAGTTTGCGAAACATGCTCTGGTTGAATTTGAATCATAACTGTGATAAAGTCATCTGGAATTTTATTACATGATTTGTCCAACATTGTCCTGACAATGTGATGTCTACAAACACATTACACTGTCTAGGATCTGCTGCATCTTGTTAGCGTTATTTCAGCTAGTCCGACATTTTAACCCGTATATTATCAGATGTTTTCAGACAAGATCAGGACATTTTGTCGCAAATTAAAAAGGATTTGTAATGTACTTTTTCGTCTTTAAATAGCTTTTCAATGTGTGTTTCGCCTTTAAATGGCGTTTCAAAATAGGTTTTTTTTAGCCGTAAAAGGGTTTTTAAATGTGGTTTTCGGCTTAAAATGAGTTTTTACTTTCTTTTTTTTCGCCTTACAAGGACTTTACAATTTGTTTTTTCTTCTTAAAGGGCGTTTCCGTGTGCTTTTCGCCTTAAAACGGGTTTTCAAGGTCTTTATTAGCACATGTATAAGAACATTTCAGGATTCTTACAGTTCTCATATACGGTTAAAGTTAATGATTCTGATCTGGTTTTGTTTGTGAAATTGATTTACTCCATGTATCGGTCAGGTTTTTTGTTTTGAATGTATTTATTGCAAAACCTATTTGAGCACGTCAACAAACCGATAAAAGTTGCAATTCAAGATGAAAAGCATCAGGTGGCTCAGATGATAGTTTTTCTAGAATTAATATGTTTGGGGATTTGACAGAGACGGTAGACGGTGAGAAATATCCATCATTTTCGTGAATAAGTCTTATTTGAAACTCGGTGTTATGGTTCTTTATTCTGACGTAATCAAGAGAGCTTTGGCCAAATGTGACATTCAACGATTTTACAAGAATCATTATTTAGTTATCTATATTGACAACAACAACAAATTGCACAGCTTTAAAAAAAAACAAACGAAAAGTGTATTTTCAGCATGTTTGATTGGCATAAGATATAGGTTAAGCTAATGCTAATACTGTATGTATTAACTTATAAAATTATCACATTAATTCAAATAAAAGTTCAATTCAATAAAAGTTCCTTCTCATACCCATAAACATTTAGGTTTTACTTTCAATCATCTTGGTAACTGGACTAATCATATTGATAATTTAATAACATCAGCTCATGCAAAAATATCCCTTTTCGACGTGTGAAATATCGTCTTAATCGAGAATCTCTAGAAAGTATTTCCCAAAATTTTTATTAGACCTTGTTTAGAATATGCTGCTACATCACTTCTTTACAAAGAATCTGGATTTCACACACTCTGACAGCGTCGCAAAGATTCATCATTTGAGTGCGTTTCACCAAATTTTTACAGATAACGACTTTAACTCGAAGCTATATAGCAAACTTCCCGAAACTTGTTTCATCTAGGAATCCTTATCCACAGAGGACAAAAAATAAATATACAACTTTCTTCTGTAAAACGGCTACTTTTTAACAGGAGGAAGCTACATTCAAAGTTCATCAATGAATTTGTTTTCAAGTTATCGTGTTTACCACATTTATTTTATACACAATTGTCGTCTTGATGGGTTAAATTGTCAGGGGATAAAATCAAACAAACAAATAAAATATTAATGATCTTTAAAATCTATTATTGGTTGGCATGAACATTGTGTAAAACATACGGTTTGTTTGATTGTTTGATTGGGGTTTTACACCATACTTAGTTATTTCCCTCAGATCACGGCGTGCCAGCCCAATGGGTAAAGGAAATCATCCTCGATGCCACTGGCAACAAACTATGACAAGATACAAGACAGGACATAAAACATGGTGGAATAAGACAAAGTGTGCACAATTACAGTGCTAGCACCAAAACAGATCAGCTCTGTGTTGCCTCTTAGCTCTGAGAGCACCAGGGCAACAGGAAGCTGCCTCCAATTGGTCATAGGCTGAGGGGAGGGGGACATAATTAAATATAATACTGTGATATATATATATAATGAGTAGTGCAGTTTCACTGACCTGTTTCTGTAGAGAAGTCGTATTGTTCTAGTCACATCTAGTTTACCAGACTCTGCTAATCTGTAAGCCTCCTCCCACTTTGATATTACATCACACACCTGTAAGGTAACACACCTCATTAGAATAATCAAATCTTTTGAAACTAGGTTGGTCTTTTTAGATGCGGAATATAGTGGCTCACAATTCTATGTATCATGGAGGAAACTACATTCCAAGTCTAAAGTAAATCTTTTAATTTTTTAAAAAGTTATGATGTTCACATCATACACACAGGAGATAATTGTATACTACGCAACGATGGCCATATTGGTGAGCAAAATTTGTTCAAATACATTTTTGTCTCTAATCTTAACAGGAGGGAGCCGAAATTCTAAGTTTGAAGTTAATCAGTGAATTTGTTTTCAAGTTCACCTGTTGATAACACATACATGTACATCTGTAAATATTGTATGCGGAATTTGATAGAAAGCAATGCCTTCCGTTGTGTTAACAGGAAGCTACATTCAAAGTTCATCGGTGAATTTATTTTCAAGTTATCGTGTTCACAACACATACAGGCATAACTATAGATAAATACACAATGGCACCCATATTGGTTTGTGTTATATTTGGTGGAATTCAATCCTAACTGCCGTCTAAACAAAAAGAAGCTTCATTGCAAATTTTCAAGTTTATAGGTGAAAATTTTATCAAGTTAACGTTT
>JAUELC010008565.1:0-13388 GCA_031471745.1 Cryptochiton stelleri
CTACGGAGGCTCACGATAGAATGAGTTCCCGAATTCTAACCCAGTGAAGACTGCGATTCTCTCTCAACATGAAGCACCGACACAGGGACGTGGAGGCAAGCAAATTTTTCTCTCTTCATTTATAACAAAATATATATATCAGTCTCTGAATATCATTCTATACATAAATTCAATAAACTAAGGTGCAATGCTTAGATACTCACAATATGATGTAAGATAACTTTTGTTCTTCTCAAACTCCTGTAACAAGACATTTTAAAGAATTAAGAAACAAGAATGATTCCATGTAAATGCAATTTATGGAAATGAAAATACACAATTTTCATTATTTTGGAATAACACTCATTTTATTCTAGAACAGATACTATTTCAGACAAATATACCGACTGAAACTATTACGCCTTACGGGAACACAACCCACAAAACCTAGTGACAGATAGTCATTCACCAATTGATATTTACATGTAAAAATTTTTATATTTTATGGATGGAGATCTTACAGTGAGAAAGCCTGACAAAACATTTGGCTTGCCACTACGAACGATATTTTGTTACCAGTTCAAACACTGTTTATATAAAAACTATTAAGCTGGCCAATAAATAAAGACAAAGGGGGCCTACAGTTATTAATTTCATGTAAGACAATAGTCCCCGTTTTCTGAGAACCGTTGGTTCTATGGCCAGTTGTTGCATGCTGCGTACATGTATGTAGGTAATGAGAAGCGAAGCTTTGCTCGAGCTTACTCACTGCCTCCGTCCATCAAATATCTAAACTTATTTAATATTAATAGGAGAATGACCATCTGTCACTACACAAAACCAGGATGTTTCAATATTAATAGGAGAATGACCATCTGTCACTACACAAAACCAGGATGTTTCAAGGATTCACACACATCCATTTTACGCACCAAGTTAGACAATTAAAATAAAAGAGGTCGTTATTTTCTTACTTTTGGTGAAAAAAAAAGCGGTAGAAATCATCTGAATAACGTTGCCCAAAATAGCCGAGATGGCTTCTCCGGGCATCCTCATTTTTAGAGCTTCCGGGGCTTAGTAACAAAATGTATAGGGCTAATTATGTAGCCCTATACATTGTGCTAGGCCTAGGGCTTGGGTAGCACAGCACAGCAGTTTAAAAAAAAGATACGTGTTGCATCTAGGGTAGCCCCTGGACCCTCGACGGTTGGGCTGGGACTCTTGTCCGCTCCCCACCTCCCCCTCTCACAAAATCTTGGCTTTAGGCCTGGTCTTACAATTAACGCCTCAGTCTTACCACATTGTGATCATTTTAGATCGACTGTCACGTTGTTCAAGAACCTGGACAGAGATCGGAACTCTTTTGAAAAGGAAACCACATTTAGTCAACGACATGTGAAATTTGACAGAAGATATGACAGAAACGAAAAACTGTAGAGATGTTTTCTCTCACATCACACAACCGGACAGATTTAATGAGAAAAAATTATTATTGCAATCTTTTGTTGAAAAACACAAAGCTTCTGATAGAAAAATCGTTCTTATTACGGTGAGACTGCGTCAGAAAAAGAAGACTTTTTTTTCTAGCAACAACAACAACACCATGCAAATGTCTGTATTCATATGGAAAACTTAACAGAGAGGTGACAGATGTATCCCTCCTACGAAATTTTATAATTTCTGATATTTTATGAACGAAGCTTCGCCCCCCACGAACGAAATTCTGTTCGTTGGATCACAGGCTCGTGATTCGATGAAGCATTGTCATAATTCTAGGCTTCAGAAATCCGGGTACTTACCTCTAGCTGGCCTAGTGACAGTTGGTGTCGGACTGTCCTATCGATATTTAATAATTTTGGAAATTTTCTGGAAGAAGAGTGACAGTGTGAAAACTCCCCAAAATATTTGCCCCTACGAACGATATTTTGTTCGTAGTTTACACACTTTAAATAAAAACTATTGAGCTAGCAAATAATGGAAGATATGCAGGTAGTCACTATGGTTATCCTCTTCAATATGAGCCCATAATCGTTCATAATCACGCTTAATCTAAGACATAATTCCATGTTTTCTGAGAACTGTTGATTCTGTGTCCAGTTGCTGTAAGCTGCGTATTTAGGTCATTAGTCCTCCTTAGACTGTGACTATTTAATATTCATCATTTGGACATCGATAGGACGTCTGAGTCCTTTCCATGCATTCACTTTGCAGAGCGCAATTTTCGACCACTGCTGGTCACACATTTTAAAACAAAATAAAGAACAAATTGATCGAATTACTCACTTTAAAACTGTCAGGCTGTAAAGAAATAGTCCAAATGAATCATCCATCTCCAAATTGTTTTTCATCTTCAGAGATTTTTTGTATTTTGAACAGAAACGACTGTTCGCTTGCCAGTTTTGGGATAAAATCCCTCACAAACTCTGTGAAATTGACCGTATAACAATTTTTTTTTTTAGGGGCATGATTCATTTATACTATTTCTTCAGAGCCCGACAGTTTAAAGTGATCAATTGCGATCAATTTGTTCTTTAAACGTGGGTTGACTTGTGCGACAAGTAGTTTTCGCAAACTGCGCTCTGCAAAGTGAATGCAAGGAAAGGACTCTGACGACCTCTCAATGTCCAACTGATGAATATCAATAGTCGGAGGCCTTTCAAAAGGACTAGTAGGTCATGAGAAGTGAATCTTTGCTTGGGCTTTCTCACTGTCACTCTCCGTCCCCCAAATGTAAAGAAAACTATTAAATATCAATAGGAGAATGGCCAACTGTCACTAGACATGGTCTGGGTATCAGGTCATCTCCTCCACAGACCAACTCGTCCACAGCTAACACGTCCATACCTTTTTACCACACACCTAGACAGCACACATCTGCACGGCCCCATTATTCTCCATACATGTGCATATTTTGATAGTGTGTCTCTAACACATGTACCTGCGCTAGACACCCTCATCCTAGTTGGATGATTACATTATTACCCAGTGAACGCCTGTGGTTTGTATACAAAATGGCTTCACAGATCAATGTGTTAGGCCGTACTTGCCGTGTTGCATGTATTATGATGATTAATTAAAACAAGTGAACTAATATAAGATACTTTTTCCTTTGAATCAAATTTTATTCGCACTAGGGAATAATATCACTATAATTTACCCCTCAGCAAATGACACTTCATATAATATAATTTTTTATATAACTTGACAATTTTACACATCTTTATTATAAAATTATATGTCTGAACATATTTCTTTACTTATTCATAAAAAGGGACAAAACAGTAGCGATTATTTCACTTAATTTTATTGCCCTCAATCCAGATGTGAAAAAAAGTATGGACGAGTTTGCCTTGGACGAATTGGCCTGTGGATGAGTTGACCAGTATTTGAGGTCTGTGGGTGAAAAGTAGCATGTGGGTAAATGGTAGAAATGATCAATTTTGCAGATTTTGTCCATTCTACGGCAGATAAAATCCCAGGCATCAGCAAATCATTTAAAGTGTAAAATTCAACTCCGAAATACTACACTTTCATCTTTTAATATATTTTAGTTTTCCTATATTGAGCTAATTTGTAACTTTAGTCCATCTAAGCCCATGCTAAGTATAACCCACAGAAATTCCCACAAACTGAGGAATGTATGGTTTTGATTGGCTCACTGTGATGTCATGCTAAATTCATATATCCTAGTATCCGCTACGTTTTCTAGGTTTTAGCGTGATGTCACAGCCAATGTGAGCCAATCAAAGACATACATTCCTCAGTTGGCAGTAATATCTGTGGGTGATACTTAACATGGGCTTAAATGGGTTAAAGTAACAAATCAGTTAGAATATATTGAATATTGTCTTTCTTGTAAACTCCACACTATGTCTTATTTGTCTTATTTAACATGTCATGTTATGTTTCCTGTAAAAGTTGTATCTTTTCATTGTTTGTTGCTAGTGCCGTGCAAGGGTGGATTCCTTCACCCTGACTGACGTATTGGCCGCTGTCATATGGGTGCAGTTAAATAACCATACGTACAATGTGAAACCCCAAGCAAAGGGAAACAAACAAATCTGAAATGGTCCACATGCATTTTATTCTTCTCTACACATTGTTGACAGTCTGGTGGCACTACAGTTCCTTTGGAAAGCAGGACAGTTAGATTCATAGACAACTTCAGTGTCGGAACGAGAGGATCATCATCAGCTGAGTATCCTTTAATCATAATCCACTGATATACATGTGCAATACATGTCCTTATGAAGAACCGTTTGTGGTGAAATGGAGTACATACAGCACCAGTTAAATAACTGTATGAAAATAGAAGATGGTGTCATGTGTGGAAAAGGTATTAACACCATGTCAACACAGGACAGATTAATCAATACATTCTTTTTAAATATATTTTATTTTCCCAAATATTCTCTTGAGACTGCTTCATATACACATTTAGAAATGTGAAACTTGAAACTGATCATCTGTCTTTAACCCAGGACTTTTCACTATGGTGAAAGATTGGGTAATTTATTTGTACTGTATCATCCTTTTGGACTCTGAGGCAAAATAAAATACACATTGTCTTTAAGAACATATGTATCATTTGTAATTATGAATGAATGAACAGTACTTTTTATGGGGTTATTTATTACAGTGATATACTATACTTCAGTGCTTGTGTAAAAGTTACTACTAGATGTATGACCAGGCAATGTAACTAGAGGGTGGCAATCCCAAAAGTTATTATTCCATCTGATGCATCTCATCAAGTCATCTTGCTTTGTTATTAGCGGGCCATTGGAGGGAGCTTTATGTTTCTTTGGTGCTCTCAGAGTCAGAGCTAGGGGACAACACAGAGCCGATATGTTGTGGCATCCTGTTCTGTCATCCTGTCATTGTTTGTTGCCAGTGGTGTCGAGGGTGGTTTCCTTCACCCATTTTGACATTGGGCTGGCACGCCGTCATATGAGTGAAATAATCTTACGCATGGCGTAAAACCCCAATCAAACAAACAAAACAATCAAACAAGCTTACATGTAGTTAATAAAGCATATGTTTATTATTTTCAACTTGTACAGTACATGTACATGGTTAAGTTAAAATCCTTAATTACATAACAGATATTTTCTTCAACATGATTATGCAGTAATATTTCTCCATCGATCACGCTCTTTGGAACCTTTTTCCAGACACTTTTCCAGATTATCCATTCTCGACGTGTTACAATTTAATGGGCAAGGCACAAATTCTAAATCTCTTGAAGGTAACTATAGTGACAAAATAAAATCAATATCTCAACTGTATTGGGGTTTTTATTATTCAGAAACTGGAAATTAATACAAATACAAATGCAATGAGTTTAACCGTTCAGTAGCTAATACCGCAGAATTTTCAAATAATTTATGGGTGCTCATATAGGTTTACTTATATATGTTTATGCCCAATAAAAGCAAGACCAACCATTTGGACCTTTGCATAAACTGTGAGACCTCCGATATAGCATACATGTATCTGGCAGTAATTTTAAAAATAATTTGATAGGATGTTATAAAGAATACACGTAGCGAAAAGTCAGATATTGTGGTAATACTTTGGTGCATTCTAAAAAATGTAATTTAATTTTAAAATGCAGATTTCATTTTATATCTTTCAGTGAGAAACTGTTATCAGGACCAAATTATCAATATCTTGAAGACTTACCACCATGTAAAGGAGACGGGACTGTTGTTATCAATTGAGTTTCTATCGTTAGCTGATTATCTGTACCTTCTAAGAGCATCATGCGAGGCCCTGAATTCTGTGGGCCCGTCAGCCGTGCTGTATCTAGCTGCGGCCGTCTCAGACTTCTACATTCCTAAAGAACAGATGGTAAGGATAAATTTTCATGATTGTTTTGTGTAAAATTACATCAATTTATTTTTAGTACACTTTCAGAAAAAGGTACTTGTAAAAGTAAAAAACTAAGAAGTAAAAGTAAGACCAAACTTTGACCCACTAAAAAGCTATATCAGACACAGAGCATTTTATCAAAGTTTCACTCATGATAGACATTGTATTATCAGTCATTAGAGCTTGCTGTGGTAAGGAAGCAAACTAAAACAAATTCCCAACAAAAACAACAGTAGGACACAACACCAAACTAAATCCACACTGACTTCTTAGTCGAGAAGGGGCCCATGTTGTGGCTTAGTGGTTAGCGTGTCTGACTTCTGATCCTTCTTCAATGTACCGTAAGGGTTCGAGCCCCCCAGTCAACCACACGTTTATGAGGGAATCACATGAGGTGACTCCGACTATAGCGGGTGGTGGTTTTTACGAGGTTTCCTCTCGGTTTTCCATCGTATTAAGTAAGGCAGAGTAAGAAGTGGATAGTCCGTCGTCATATTAGTGAAATACCCTTGAGTACAACGTTAAACACCAATCAAACAAACAAACCATTGAAGAGAGGCAATGTCAAATAGATGTCGTACTAATTCTATCTTGCCTATAAATTCTTCAATTAACCTTTCAGATTAATCGTCTTGGAAACACCACAACTTTATCTGTTCGAGAATCTATCCCAGAATTCAGTGGGTTGATTACTTGTCGTGCTCGTAACCCCCTTGGAGTTGTAGAGTGTTCTGCAGAGTTTTACGTTCAAGGTAGGATTGGTAAATTTTCTAATTGCACTGGACGTTTTTGCCTTTTTGGTGCCATCTATAGCATGTTTGTTCAAGAAAAATTCACAATTTTTGTTCTAAATTTTCCAAAAGAATTTTTGAAAGAAAAAGAAATGGTCATGTCTTCAATGTTTTAATCTTAAAAAATGTCATCTCAAAAATTAATATGTGGTTGAAATTGTTTTGTGCTCTTAGTCTTGTCTGAATGAAATATTTGTTTTTGTGTGCGCTGCGCTCTTTTCTTTTTCCAGATGCTAATGACCTTTCTTTCAAATTAATACAGTTTTCTTTTTACAGCATGATCCTTTCCTGTTTGAATTCATTTCTTAGAAGTAGATTTTGTGTTAATAGTAACTATAGCAACCAAGTCTGATATTTTGTTTCTGAAATATGTGTTTATCGGTCTATTTTGAAAAAGAAAACATCCAAATTTACAAACCATTGAAAAAAATGTCTGAATAAATGCCCATGTAAATGTTGGTCTTTGTGGATCCTTGTATTACTCAGACTATTAAAGTTTGTTCGCATTTTGTTGACTTCGTGTTGTTTGATCAGAACTTTGATGGAAGTAGTTGATATGAATGAACGAACAAATGAGTCAACCAACAACCGAACGAATGAATGAATGAATAACCAATGAACGAATGATAGTGTGTGCAACCTTTTTTTTCTTCCTCCTCTCCAATCTTTTCTCTCCCTCATTTTCAAGTCTATTCTTTGTTACCAAATGTATAGTTAGTTTTGTTCAGATTTATTTGATACTGCATGCGATTCCATCAAAGGCCGTAATTTAAGAAGATGGAGAAAATGGCATGAGTAACCACAGCATGTGTCCTTGTGAAGTTACCTGAGTTAAAGACTGCATGGTGAAATAAAACAAGGTATTTCATTTTAGTAAAAAAATGTCATTTAACTTATGCTTACATGTAGATCTTGTAAATCAACAAGCCTCTTAAATAGAGAAAAGGGGCTGCAGTTAATAATTTGATAATTTGAAAAAATAGTCAAATTCTTCAAAAAAATGCTTCCTGACTTTAAAAGTGTGTTTAACGGAAGCGTTTAATCAGTGAATTAACATCTACATATTAAGTGGGGTCTTTAGTTCAGTGGTGGGTGGTTGGAGGAAGCTTTCTGTTGCCTCGGTGCTCAGGGTCATTAGTTCAAGG
Source organism: Cryptochiton stelleri (assembly GCA_031471745.1). Classification (NCBI taxonomy): domain Eukaryota; kingdom Metazoa; phylum Mollusca; class Polyplacophora; order Chitonida; family Mopaliidae; genus Cryptochiton; species Cryptochiton stelleri. Next base: position 7,790 of record JAUELC010008565.1, read on the forward strand.
GGGGGCTGGAGGAAGCTTTATGTTGCCTTGGTGCTCTGGAGGCAGGTTTCCTTCATCCATTGGGCTGACATGCTGTTATATGAGTGAAATAATCTTAAGTATGACAGAAATCCCCAATCGAACAACCCTTAGTTTGCAGAGGTCGCTCCAGTGGCTTGTATCACTCTAGATACAGTTTGTTCCTCCCAGTGGTTCAGGAGTCTACATGGGGCCCCTTTCACAAAATGTTGTACAAAATATTGTACATTTCGTGAAAGTGGCCCCTGGATCCACCTTTGGCACTCACGAAACCACCGTATGTGGCAAAGTAGCTGGTGCCTTGCGAAAGCTGGGTGGTTTCCCCCTCCATTAATACTTGCACTACCATCATATAAATGAAATAACCTTCTGTGTAGAGCGGGCGGTTGGAGGGAGCTTCGTGTTGCCCTGGTGCTCTCGGGGCGAAGGGGCAACAAGAAGCTGTTGTGGCATCTTGTTTTGTCCTGTGATTGTCTTGTATATTGTCATTGTTTGCTGCCACTGGCGTCGCGGGTGGTTTCCTTCACCCATTGGGCTGGCACGCCATCATATAAGTGAAATAACCTTAAGTACGGCGTAAAACCCCAATCAAACAAACCTTTTGTGTAGAATAAAAAAAGAAATCAACCTTAATTTACCAATGCAATTAGATACCAGAGTTTCAGTGGGTTTTTTTGCCCTCTGGCTATGGGCAGCATGTTCCAAGTATAATCATGCGTTCTTCACTTAGCACTGGAGGAAGATTATTTTTCCAACAGAGCAAAACACTGCACATTTTATGATTGTGTTAGTGTGACTATGTACTGTTGGAATGTACTCCGTCATATAAGTGAAACACCCTTGAGCACCGCGTTAAACACCAATCAATCAATCATACAGTGTAATTTTTCATGTCATTAAAACCAAACAATGTAATGGAACTTTCTCTTTCCTTTGTTCAGATCACGAAGAAGCTCGTAAAATTGCAGAGGCTCAAATTCGTCTTCATGAGCAGCAGATCTCTACAGAGGCCGTTCTAAGCGTACCAATATCTGATGAGGTTTACAAGATGACAGTCACGCCTCATCCACCGGAGTTCATTAAATCTCTGTTACCTATGACAGAAGTAACACCGGGACAAACTGCCAGGTATGAAAGTATACATTTAAGATTTTTAGTATTTGCTCTCAGCCTGTAGTCGAACTGTTGTGGCGTCTTGCACTGTAAATTCCACACATATGAGTGAAATAACCTTAAGTACCCTTTGGCACCCCGCTCTCGCAAAGCACCCAATGGAACAAACACAAAATTGGCCCTGCCATTGACCATGTATTAGATCCTTCGTTTTGTTCCTTGTTTGTTTTTTTTTTGCCAGTGATGTAGAGATATTTTTTTTTTCACCCTTTGGGCTGGCCCGCCATCATATGAGTGAAATAACCGTAAGTACGGTGTCAAAACTCAATCAATGGAACAAACACAAAATTGCCCTTCGATTGTCTTGTGCTTTGTCATTGTTTGTTGCCGGTGATGTTGAGGGTTGTTTCCTTCACCCATTGGGCGGGTATGCCCTCAAAGTAGTGAAAAAACCCTTAAGTATGACTTAAATTTAACCCCAATCAAACAAACAAACAAACAAACAAATGTTTTCAATATTGCAGACTAGAAGCAGAGATATCTGCCGTTCCTCCTCCCAAAGTGACTTGGGTGACCAAAGGGGAGGAGATCAAGCCATCAGAGCATATACAGATACTTGAGGAAGGAAACACGTTCACAATGATCATACAGAAAGTCTCTCAACATGATGTGGGAGAGTATATCCTCAGAGTTAAGAATGAAATTGGTGAAGCTACATGTAAGACTACGCTGATCCTTAAAGGTAAGTTGAATTTCAACTTTTTCTTATTATACCATAACCGTCTCCATTTGTGAATCCTTTTATGTATACTTTTCTTTGAGGCTAGTTATTGATATTCAGGGATTAAAATTTTACCTTACAGGTTTATCATTTGACAGAATAATGAGTTTGTTCTATAAAGCCAGTTAACATCCTAAGGAAAATTTTCTAAATTATCCCTGTAATTGTTGTATTTATCTTGTTTTCAATTCTTAATCTACTTTAACATCTGTGACTTACCTTTTAGGACCAGAGAAGATCCTTGAGCTTAAGTTTTCCAAAATTATCCCTGTAATTGTTGTATTTATTTTGTTTTCATTTCTCAATCTACTTTAACATCTGTGACTTATCTTTAAGGACCAGAGAAGGTCCTTGAGCTTAAGTTTTCCAAAATTATCCCTGTAATTGTTGTATTTATCTTGTTTTCAATTATCAATCTATTTTAACATCTGTGACTTACGTTTCAGGACCAGAGAAGGTCCTTGAGCTTAAGTTTTCCAAAATTATCCCTGTAATTGTTGTATTTATCTTATTTTCATTTCTCAATCTATTTTAACATCTGTGACTTACGTTTCAGGACCAGAAAAGGTCCTTGAGCTTCGCCCAGAGGCTGAAGTGACCCAGGATGTGACCGTGACAAAGACTGTGACAACAATGGAGACAGAGTATCACACCGTCACTCAAGATATAAAACCTATCATCAAGCGACCTCTGGAACCTGAAATTATTGTCCGTGAAAGAGGAACTGCCAAGTGAGTATCTTCACGTAACAGTAGGTTAAAAGCAGTTATATGACTAATGTACTGACTTGAATTAGGCCAGCCAAGCGGGCTTATTTGAATAAGATCATCTAAGGGAGCCAACTTGAATAAGACCAGCTACTTGAGTATGTGTGTACAATCAGTGTCATAGGTGTTGTCTATCTAATATAATCATTTACTTTGACAAGTCTTACATTTTTAACATTCTATAATTTGGACAGTCTCAGAAGGTGTGAAAGAAAACCTCTGTTTGTTCAGACCCCTCCCTCCCTTGTGGTGAAAACTGTCCCCGAAATAAGACTTTTGGTATGGAAACCTACACCCTGATTTCTCGTGTGGTAAACTAACTATAACTGTCGGAACTTTTTGGTATTGCACACTACAAATGTAATAAAAATTGTACACTGACATTAATGTAGCAAACTTGAGACAAAAATGTAAATTCTCAGTAAAACATTATTTAACACTTTTATTTTAAGGCTTGAGTGTGAAGTTGATGCATACCCTCCACCCGTTGTAACATGGTATGTGAATGGTGTCGAGGTCAAACCATCTCCCCGTTACACCGTCACTCAAGAGGACGGACGCAGCACCCTACAGATCATTGAGGTTCAACATGCTGACAGTGGGGAATACATGTGTAAGGCGGTGTCTGAACTTGGAGAAGCTGTAACAACAACAACACTCAGGATTACCGGTTTGTTTTAGTTATTTGAATTTCATACAAACCTTTCTGTTGTACTGTTAATAACAACAGACTAAAATGCAGACATTTTTGACAGATCACAAAAATTACAATTTACTTATAATAAAGGAAGGTAATGTACGAGTTCATATGGTTAGTTATATGGTTATTGATACATTTGTTGATTTGTACTTTCCTAATAGACTTCCCCTGGATGAATCATGTGGCTAGTTTGATACACTTGTTGATTTCTACTTTCCTAATAGACTTCCCCTGGATGAATCATGTGGCTAGTTTGATTCACTTGTTGATTTGTACTTTCCTAATTGGCTTCCCCTGGATGAATCGTGTGGCTAGGTTGATACACTTGTTGATTTGTACCATGTTGCTATGCTAGCAACTATAGCCTAGTATGATCTCTAAATACATATCTGATTAGTTGATCACATCAGAGTCCAAAAGAGTCATCTTATTTTATTGTGTCACTAGTAAGTTGTAAAAATAAGGATTTTATATGTAATTTATCACGTTTTTCCTATTTCAGAAACCATTGAAGAGGTAATTGACACGAGAGAAGATCTTCAACCTCCCAGTTTTGTGAAACCCCTGGTACCATTACAAGCTGTAACTGGCACAGAAGTTACTTTGTCCTGCACGGTAACTGGAAAACCCATCCCAGAACTCTCCTGGTTCCAAAATAAAGTATGTATTGATAAATCTGAAGAAAGTGTTATCAGTCATGATGTGACAACAGGAGTTGCCAGTCTACACATCCCTGAGGTTTACCCAGAAGATCAAGGCCTTTACTCCTGTGTTGCTACAAACCCTGCTGGTCAAGCCACATCAACAGCTAATATTATTGTGTCTAAAGAAACCGTCACTGTAGAAACTACTCGAAGTTCAGAAGAAATCACATCTTCACAATTTGTTATAAAATCTGAAGAAGTTCATGAGCAGCAGGTGAACGTTGAGGAAGAAATTCAACGATCTGAAAAACCAATGTCTCCTGAACCTATTAAAGAGGGATGGGAACCTATTCAACAAACATCTGAAATAACTGTTGAAAAAATGCCAATAGAACCTATTCAAATTGAGGAACAACCAACTGGACCTGTTATTGAAGAAAAAGAGATTACTCCAGAAAGAAAGGAGAAGGCAGAATTAGATATCAAATTTCCTGAAGAAAAACAAGCTCCAGAGCAAATTTCTGAAGTCACTAAAGTAGAAACTGTTGTTACTGAAAAACAGTCCATATCAGAAACGTCTGAGACAGTTGTTAAGGAATTTGAGGTTCCTGGAGAACCCATGGTTATTACTGATAGCACTGCCGTGGAGGTTATCATCCAGACACAGCCCGAGACTCCAGAGACTGCTGAAATGGAAACAGAGACTGTCCCTACAATGACAACTGAGATCGGTGTTGATGCCACTGAAATTAAGGCAGAAACAACTGAAATGGGCACAGTGACTGAAACCATGGAAGTAGAAATTCAAGAAGTTATCCCAGAGCCAACAGAAGTCAAAGAAGAACTTGTTGTAGAATTGCCTCCAAGTGTTTCTGAACCTCAAAAGACTGGTGAAATGGTCGAGGTTACTTTTGAGCTTCCACCAACTGAACCAGAACCTGCCTCTCCTCAAGAGTATGTTGAGGAAATGGTTGTTCAAGTTCCACCAAAAGAAAAACCAGCTGAAATCACTGAAGAAACTGTGACAGAGACCGTTGAAGAAGTGACGGTACAAAAAAGTGAAGAAGTTACTTCAGAAACTGTTACATTTGAAACTGAAGTTGATGGTCCGGAACAGCCAATGGAAACTGTTGAGGCTGTAATACAGATCCAGAAAAATGAAAAAGCCCCAGAAGAAGAGGAAATGCCTTCAGAAACTACATCTCAAACCTTTGTAATTGACGCAGTACAAGACAATGTGGTAGAGGCTGAGGCCATACTTCTGTCACCTGCTGAACCAGAAGAAATCTCGCTGGAGCTTGCACCAATGACAGAAGTGGGGGAACAGACAATTACAGAAACGATCACACTGACAACTGAAGAGGAAGAAGTTATGGCTGATGAACAACAGATTGAAGAAACATCAAATGTTGAATCTGCATTCACCATTTCAGTTCAAGGTATTGAGCCAATGCAAACGGACTCGGGAATTGCCCCAGAGTTTGTAGAAATGCTTCAACCTCAGCTTGTCAAAGACGGAGAGAAAGCTGTCTTTATCTGCAAATTAATTGGCCAGCCAGAACCGGAAATATCTTGG
>JAUELC010008676.1:0-13383 GCA_031471745.1 Cryptochiton stelleri
GTAAAACACATACATATTGATACTTTTGAAATATATTCTATAGAAATAAGTTATTTTAATTTTAATAGTATATAAAACTACTTCGGAAATAATGACAATAATAATGTTTTTCCAATTGTCAACAAATAACCATAATTTAATGTTCAACTCGCACTTTATTCTGTTTTAGTTGTTATTGGTTTAAATTTATGTTTCCATGCATATAATTAATATTTAAACAAATTATAATGAAATATTTTAAATTAGCTGAAAAGCAAAATGTTCAGTTAGTACATATTTTTGCAACATACAATTTAAATAGTCCAATACATTATCAAAGAAAATGACTTGCTGACAATATAAGGGCTTCGTATCGGTCATTTTAAAACCTTACTTAAGTGACATTTCATCAGACATCTTCATTTTTTAAATCAACAATAACAAGAAAATGAGAAAAAGGACACATGAATATAACAAAACACACTATTTGGTGACAACAGAATGAACCGTTTAATAAATATTGACCACTGGGGCCGCTTTGACTGAAAAAGCTTGGCCGTTATGACGGAATGGGGACGTTACCGATCAGAATAGTAACCTACTTCAATCTTGTGTTTATTGGACAATCTATCACGGTTAATCAACGACTTACTATTACGATTAATATTTAATCAGATTGATATTTCCTTTTCTTTTAAAATTGATTGTGATTTCAGCATTTATATCTGGTTGGTACATGGCTATAAGTAAGTATAGTAGAGTCTCCGATTTATTTGTTTTGTGGATTTCATTGTGTCAATTGTTTTATAGAGTGGAAATAACTGCTTCGAATTGACAGTAAAAGTATTTGCTTTTCGATACGTTTTATGTCTAAAACTTTTCTTGTGTCTAAAAGTCTAATTTCGGAATTGCATGGATTTGGAAAGACTTCCGGATAGACATCGCGTGATTATGAATTAGTGATAATTCATCGTTAACAGCAAATCAAAAAGACAATTACGTTTTTTTTATTTCCATTGGTATACCTCCAAGCGTTGATCCTCGTTTTACATACAATCCCAAAAGGATATGGAAATCACAACACATATCAGCCATGTCATATCAGTGATACGTAAAATGTCAATTAAACAAAGACCGAAGTCAAATATCAGTTTAAAAAGGAGTAAATTTGAGCCTCCTAATGATATAAATTGTCACGGGATAGTGAATTGCAAGATTGTGTTGACGTGTTGCTGTTTATTCTGACAGTCAATAATAGTACAATATCGATAAAATCATGGCAGTTAATATCCGGGTTAATAGCAGGGTTTATCATATGGTGTATTAGTTAACGTAGATTCGTGAAGGATTATGTAACAAGCACGGCTAAGAAAACTAGCCTTGGCTGATAGTATTCCATGCTTAAATAAATTAAATTATTATCGTGTGGAATCAACTGTTACGCGATTGTGCGATTGATTGATTGATTGATTGATTGATTGATTGATTGATTCATTCATTCATTCATTCATTCATTGGTTGATTGATTCATTCATTCATTGGTGTTTAACGCCGTACTCAAGGGTATTTCACTTTCACTAAATAGCCACACTAATACAAAAGCATAAAATGTGAAGTGTTTTGCTCTGTTAGAAAATTAATCTTCCTCCAGTCCCAAGTAAAGACAGCATGATTATGTTCAAAACATGCTGCCCTTAGCCAGAGAGACTGTTACGCGAAGTTTCAACGCAGAAGTTTCAACGATTACACGGTTGTCATTTATACAGATGAAAAAGTTGTTCTCCCTTATTAACGGTCCCAATCAAGCTAGTGGATGCATCAATTCAACGTGCACGCTACTGCATTACTCTCTGTGTTCACGTCCGTTGTTTGTTAAATGTCCCATTTAACATCCGGTCTAAAAATCACAATGAAAATTTGAGTCATTTTCACTAAGGATATTCCTAGTACACCATTCACGTCACCTCGGGAGTGACTGTGTCATGCTATGATTATCATCCACGTGTTTATTGCGTGACTGTATTCGCTGATGACGATGTTGACGATGGAGGCAGTTGCGGTGTCTGGCCGAAATAGCATGAAATAGATGATATCGAGATAATGGAAGGGTTAATTGTCTTTTGCGAACGCGGCAAAATTTTGCTCTAAAATTGTAACTGCTCTCTAACTCGTGACATCTGAGATGCTTGCTTTGAATTATGATAACTTCGTTTAAAAGTACAGCCAAAAATATGAAAACTCTAAGCATCTTCCATGAATGTAATACACCCTGCTTTTATAATTAATACGCGTTTGTCATTTCAGTGTTAATTAGCCAATTTTGTTCCCGTCAGAAGACTTAATTTGAACTTATGAGCAAGTCTTTTCACGCAAACCAGTGCAAACACAATTAGCTTCAGAAAGCAGCTAGACTTTTAGAAGCCCTATCGATCGGTTGAAGCTATTATATATATTTAAAATGCCTTTAATAGTTCACACTCATTCAACCAAATTGAGACAAGTTTATATGAAGTTAGGATACAAATCAATCATTATTTCAACAACCACACAATAATCATAACTGACGGACAGACCTGACGATGAAACAACCAATCGACCATACAGTCAATATGTCAGAATTAAAACATAATCAATAATTACATCGTATTTAACTTTATTTTCATCAACACAACATGGGAGACCGAATTCATTTCTGCCAATAACGTTTTGAAATGTGTGATATGAGAAGATAATGGATATTGACCCTGTGTATAATTACTAATAGCAACAAGATAAAAACAAAATGATTCACCTTCCTTAAACCCAGTTTTTGTCCCATGTTTTCTGATTTGTGACGGATTTCTGTTTTGAATGTTAAGGAAGATTTGTTTTTTATAAACACACCTCTTGGGAAATCATGAATGGACCAACAGAGACAGAATACAGCTGCACATGTGTTTCGTTAACAGACATAGGAGTTCATTTCAGCTCAGGTTTTTTAAAGCCTGGATGTTACTAGGATTTCTGAAGAGAACGACGCAAAGTTTCACCAGAATCAATGGCGTTATTGCTGTTCTATAATACGCACTACCGTAGAATTCTGGTTGCTTCTTTGGAATCCTCACCAAAAATATGTATGTAATAAAATTGAAAAAATTTAAAAAAAAACAATTATAAACTCCCTTTGTTTGAATTGTTTAAATACCTATCAACACAACGTGGACTGCTAAAATAAAACAAATTAAGGTTGTGTAAAAATAAATGTGATTCAACATAATTTTGCTACTGTGGAAAAGTTGCGCGTGACTTGCGATGGCCGGGGTGGTCTCCCCCGAGCTTTTTCTGCTATTTCATCAACTAATTATACTGGTACCGCCGTTGTCCCCCGTCATATCAGTGAAATACACTTCAATACGACGTAAAAAAACAAGCTAATTAAACCACATCTCGTCATGTAACCGATAAGTTATGTGTTTTTTTATTAGTATACATTCTTCATCTAAACCACATCTCGGCATATAACCGATAAGTGATGTGTTTTTTTAATATACTTTCTTTGTCCAAACTACACTCGCGAGTGAGACCTTCAACCCCTTATTCACAAATGCATTGTGTATAGGCAATAAGTTAGTTCAATAAATACATTGCCTATCCAAAACTATTCATTTTTCAGCTAAATTTAGGCTAACTCCAACAGAATCTTCTTTGCTTTATCATGTTTCACTGATCTCCTTTCCGTTCTGCTATTTAAAGTAAACTCTCCTCAAACTCATAGTTGCAAGCATTATTATTAAAATCAAGTACACAAACAGTCTAAATCATTATCTGGTTCTACATTCTAATGACTAATGGATACAATCAGGTTACATAACCTAATGATGAGTATATTTTATACAGAACGACTATGACACTATGACTATGACTTATATCTTGGATATAATTCAATATCTTTCTCATTAAATTTTACTTTTCTGGTAATGTCTTGGTCTATTAACTAATGCGCATGAGAACATATGGCTCGGTGATAACAAAAGCATGCCAAACAAGAAACCTCATGTGACGATGTCAGTGGTACCATGGTGGAAAACAACAATGATCGCCTTCGTACCATCGGATTTGGTCATCCTGTCATCCTACCATCGGATTTGGTCATCCTGTAATCGTACTATCGTCATTGGTCATCCTTTCATCGTACCATTGAGCTTTGTCATTCTAACATCCCACCATTGAGCTTGGTCATTATGTCATTCCGCCATCGAGCTTGTTTATCCTGTCACCATACCATCGGAGTTGGTCATCCTGTTATATCGTACTATCGAACTTGGTCATTCTTTCATCGTACGATTGAGCTTGGCCATTCTAACATCCTGCCATCGAGCTTGGTCATCCTGTCACCGTACCACCCAACGTGGTCATCTTATCATCATGGTATCGAGCTTGGTCATCCTCTCACCGTACCATTGAGCTTGGTCATTATGTCATCCTGCCATTGAGCTTGGTCATTCTATTATCCTGCCATCGGGCTTGGTCAATCGACCATTCTGCCATCGAGCTTGGTCATTCTGTCACCGTACCATCAAACGTGGTCATCCTATCATCATGTTAACGAGCTTAGCCATCCTGTCACCGTACCATTGAGCTTGGTCATTATGTCATTCCGCCATCGAGCTTGGTCATTATGTCATCCCGCCATTGAGCTTGGTCATTTTACCATCCTGCCATCGAGCTTGGTCATCTTGCCATCAAGCCCGCAATTTTATCATCCTGTCAACAAGCTTGGTCATTCTATCATCCTGCCATCCAGCTTGGTCATTTTACCATCCTGCCATCAAGCTTGGTCATCCTGTCACCGTACCATCGAGCGTGGTCATCCTATCATCATGGTATCGAGCTTGGTCATCCTGTCACCGTACCATTAAGCTTGGTCATTATGTCATCCCGCCATTGAGCTTGGTCATTATGTCATTCCGCCATCGAGCTTGGTCATTATGTCATGCCGCCATACCATAGAAGCTGGTCATCCTGTTATTCTACCATCGGATTTGGTCATCCTGTAATCGTACTATCGAACTTAGTCATTCTTTCATCGTACCATTGAGCTTGGCCATTTTAACGTCCTGCCATCGAGCTTGGTCATTTTGTCATCCGGCCATCGTGCTTGGTCATCCTGTCACCGTACCATCGAACTTGGTCATTATGTCATCCTCCAATTGAGCTTGGTCATTATGTCATTCCGGCATCGAGCTTGGTCATTATGTCATGCCGCAATAGAGCTTGGTCATTCTATCAACATGTCATCGAGCTTGGTCATTATGTCATCCCGCCATTGAGCTTGGTCATTCTATCATCCTGCCATCGGGCTTGGTCAATCTATCATTCTGCCATCAATCCTGGTCATTCTGTCACCGTACCATCAAACGTGGTCAACCTATCATCATGTTAACGAGCTTAGCCATCCTGTCACCGTACCATTGAGCTTGGTCATTATGTCATCCCGACATTGGGCTTGGTCATTATGTCATTCCGCCATCGAGCTGGGTCATCCTGTCACCGTACCATCGAGCTTGGTCGTTATGTCATCCCGCCATCGAGCTTGGTCATCCTGTCATCGTACCATCGAACTTGGTCATTATGTCATCCCGCCATCGGGCTTGGTCATTATGTCATCCCGCCATTGAGCTTGGTCATTATTGAACTTGGTCATTATGTCATCCCGCCATTGAGCTTGGTCATTATGTCATTCCGCCATCGAGCTTGGTCATTATGTAACCCCGCCATCGAGCTTGGTCATTTTGTCATCCCGACATCGAGCTTGGTCATCCTGTCACCATACCATCGGAGTTGGTCATCTTGTTATCGTACTATCGAACTTGGTCATTCTTTCATCGTACCATTGAGCTTGGCCATTCTAACATCCTGCCATCGAGCTTGGTCATTTTGTCATCCGGCCATCGAGCTTGGTCATCCTGTCACCGTACCATCCAACGTGGTCATCTTATCATCATGGCATCGAGCTTGGTCATCCTGTCACCGTACCATTAAGTTTGGTCATTATGTCATCCCGCCATTGAGCATGGTCATTATGTCATTCCGCCATCGAGCTTGGTCATAATGTCATGCCGCCATACCATCGAAGTTGGTCATCCTGTTATCGTACTATCGAACTTGGTCATTCTTTCATCGTACCATTGAGCTTGGCCATTCTAACGTCCTGCCATCGAGCTTGGTCATTTTGTCATCCGGCCATCGTGCTTGGTCATCCTGTCACCGTACCATCCTGTCATTGAGCTTGGTCATTATGTCATGCCACCATCGAGCTTGGTCATTCTATCAACATTTCATCGAGCTTGGTCATTATGTTATCCCGCCATCGAGCTTGGTCATCCTCTCACCGTATCATCGAGCTTGGTCATTATAACATCCTGCCATAGAGCTTGGTCATTATGTCATCCCGCCATCGAGCTTGGTCATTCTATCATCCTGCCATGGGGCTTGGGTGGAGGCAAGCAAATTGTTCTCTCTTCATTTATTAAAAAAATAAATATTAGATTGCTCAATTTTCAACTTGTTATCAAAGACGTTTCATTGACAAAGAGCAGGTTTAAAAAGTAAGTAAAATATTTTATTAATTGGGCTTTCTGGGGTAAAATGTTACCCTCAACTGACGAACATAAATGACAACGACAATGTATACGTACTTATCACTTACTTCTACAAATCATCGCACAAGTTTTTCATTCCCTATTCCAAAAATTATTCACTCTGTTTAGATTGTTCTCATAAAACACATCCTCCCAGACGACTTTGTTCTACATCTTGATCGTATTCATATAGTTTCATACGTGATCGGATTGCTCTTATTTTAAACAAAATAGCACGTGATTTATGTTTCCTGTTTGATTTATGGCTTTAAACAACTGGCATTAACGAAATAATTTTTTGTGTCAAAAACAAAAACTGGCATTAACTTTTGAAAATATTTCATTCATGTGCGTGCTCGGTCAGCATCCTTTATTAGCCGATGCCGGTGGCTACTTTTACATTTCCAATCAATAAAGCTTTATCGAATCGATCCATGATTCATTTCTTTGTGGATTAAATTTTCATTGTATTTCATCCGCTCATATACATACTGCTGAGTGCCACATAAAAATCTGATAACGGTTGTTAATTTCCGTTAGTACCGGGTATATATCCATGCATTGATCGTAAGTATCTGATTAATACGTGTAAATCGTGATTGATAGTGCGTTTGAAAACGACGTTTATCACAAAAGATCCAAACATACAATTCCGGGGAAAACGTGGAGTTTTGGATGAAATACCTTCAACATAAAAACTTGGTTAATGTTACATTGTGCGAAACTATCCAGAAAATCGTATCTTAAATTTTTGAATAGGTTGTTTGTTAGACTTTCCTTTTCACAGGTCCTATCAGGGCTAAGGGGTGTCACTAAGCGGATCTGTTATGGGGTATAACCTTGTCAAAATGCTCACTTTGTCTTATCCTGGCGCACATAAGTCTACATCCCATAGACTTGAATGTACCATTCAAATCAATATAAACTCAACTTTGTCTTAATGAATCCTGGTTCGTGTCCCGTTTTTGTCTTGTATCTTGTCATTGTTTGTCATCGATGCCGTCGAGGGTAGTTTCCTTCAACCATTTAGTTGGCAATCCGTCATTTGGGTGAAATAATAAGGTATGGCGTTAAACACAATCAAACAGAAAAAAATCTTTGAAAATATAATATATAATACCTGTGCGATTATTTATACACAGGCATATTGTCATTTTCGTTCACTCGTGTGAATTATTCTATTAGTACAATACAGGTAAAATCAATCGCGAACGATGTATCAGCATCGTATTCAAAATGGGACAAGACCGCGATAAGCGCTGAGATAGATAAGAGATAACGGTAAATATTTAACTTCCGCTGTCGATGTGAACTCGCGTAATTCCGCGATACAATAAGCCAAGTGAGGTTCAATGTACGCGCCCGGCTGCATTGGAATTACATTTCCTGTATTCGCCAGCATGGCTTTTATTGCCTTTCAGCCGTTTATAGGCTGTTCGTTTGCTTCCATTCATGTATTTCCGTGTTACATTAGTAAACAAGTGATAGACTGGCTGAGGCAATGTGTATTTTTACTGTAAATGACCGCTCGTCTATTCTGAATACCCAACTCAAACAATTTCACCATTTTCAGCAAATTGCTGCGGCACTTAACGTACTTTATCTTGTACATTTTGCTCACATATCTGTTATTATTGGACCAGGCATTCTACGCCAAGCATTCTGCTACTAATCATGTTGTTATTGGGAGTGGGGGTGGGTAACCAAGGCTCCGCCAGTTCGAATCTGATTGATACGGAAAATAACCTTCACACTTTAATGATACCCGTTATAGCTCAAGATATACATTAAGTAAGTTTAACATTGATAATAACGGCTGTAAAGAGCATGTAAAGAGTCGTTAGTTCCTTTGTTCTTTTCAATCCGTAAACGTATGTCGCATTGTGAGAATCTCTCCCATATGCAAGAGTTTAATAGAACCATAGTGGACAATAACGCATGTTCACAATCTATAAACATGAAAGCCCAAGTGATACGCAAGATGGTCATTTTTTTATCACCCCAACTTATTAAAGTTGATTGAAATCCATGCATAATGAGTTGTTTTTTACAAAAGTGACATAAAAGCTAAACATGTCAACATATATTTACAGCTAATGCCTAAATATCCCTGCCAACTTGTCACGTACTAGAGAACAGTGATGTTGAGAGGAAGAAAACCTACAAATATAGTGAGTCGATGCATGGACAGCAGTTTCCAACAATGATGTTCTGAGTGAATGAGACTTTTTCATTATTTTGTTAGAGCTACATCATGCTACATAACGCACAATTGTATGGTGTACTTGCCATGTCATATTACTGTTACGGCCTCACAATTTATCATTATTCAGCAATATACATTACAATAGCCACAATAGAATAGTATGATCATGTATATACTGACAAACAATTATTATCACGGTGAATAATTATTGAAACATAGTAAATGTTATGGTGACAGAAAGGATGCGGTACGAAAAGCGTATGAATCGTTATATGAAGTTATTTGGGAAGTACATTAGATAGTAAGTTAGTTAGTTTATGGCGGCTCAATTCAGGAGACTGATCTGCGCCATGTATTCGGTTGTAATTAAGTAAGATCTGAATTATATCACAAAAACCATTCCTATACAATCAATGTGGCCCCATAATATGTTTAATTGAAATGAGATGAAACATAGATCCATACTTTGTATCCTGTTATTTATACGATTGTGAAAGTAAGAAACTAAATAAAATGTGTGTGAACAATATTTATTAATCCCTTTGAGTTAGATCAAAGTGATCACACAACATGAACACAAACAAGAAAAGATTACCAGACAAAAGTTTTAAAAAATACATAGGAGCTTCGATTGACAACGAAGGTAAATATTTGTTCGTTTTCACAACTAAGCGAGAAAATCTTCTCTTGGTGTGCTGAGTATTTTGATTGGCGATTCTATACACGCTTCTTGTGTTAGCTTATGTAAAGGTAATAACGGTGTCTAGACGATTATTACTTTTTCCGAAAAAAATGTCACTTAAAACATACGATATATGGCGACATAAAAATGATTATGTCTGCGAGTGCAGCCAATATTAAGGTGAAAACAGTCAATAAACTGCGCAGTGTGAAGCGATGCGCATGTCAAACCAGGAATGGTAAGATGAGTTTGATATTTGATCATCGCCATAAACTATCGATATGAAAAAATCACAATTTTTTTTTCACACAAAAACATATCTCCTTTTTTAAATGTCTGCATCGTACCATAACTATTGTCCCGTATCAAACCATCAAATCCAACACCAATAATGCGTTTTTTAACGCTTTCTGCTTATCGCTGTTATTAAGGTTAATTAAGGAGTGTCTCTCGCAGGGTGAGTGCAAAACCTCAAAGTGACTCCAAGAAAACCTTTGTTGCTCTAATCCATAATGCTGATCGCACAAAAAAAAATGACTGAAGCGTTCGTTTTCTTGTAAGAGGCTTATTGGCACTTTGGTCGTACCTCTTTAAAATTAACCAATATTCACTTATTACACTGACAACGAATAATAATGAAAGAGTTTAGTGAATATTTATTAAATTATAATTATGGTGACACAAAAAATGTGGCACGAAAAATTCACCATACTATTGAAATACCAATTAGCCCCTAACAATATATTTTTGGAAACTGCTGTGAACAGTCTCTCTTCTCAGACTCGCTTTATTTTTATGTTTTCTTCCCCTTTAATTATTGATCTGTTTGATTGGTGTTTAAGATCATATTCAAGTGTATTTCGCTTATATGGCGACTTTGCATATCCGTTGTTCGGCTTAATTATTGAAATGCGAATAGATTTTGTGAATTTATATTGCAGAAATAATGTAGACTAGTCAAACCCTACAGTTTGATAAAGCATGTAATAGCGTGTACAGAGTAATATCAACAGAGCATTTACGTAACTCCCTATTCTTTGATCACGAACACAAAGGCGAGCTCTTATTGAAACCTCCAAACACAAAACCCTGTTTTATTTCATGACAATAATACATGTTATCCCTAAGGACAAGGAAGGTAGATTTAGAGCAAAGGTAAATCACGCGACACGAGAGTAACAAGCGGTTTGTTCTTTGTGCCGGTGAACGTTATATGAATTCAGACTTTATCGAACATATCTAAACCAGGGTGTCATTAACTTTACATCTCAAAGAATACCTCACGACCTTTTTGTCCAATATAAATGTTGAACACCATGGTCTCGATGTAATAAACCCTAGTCAGTAAATTAATGTTCTAGTAAAATTATGCGATTTGCCTGAATATGTGACAATTGTAACAAATGCTAGTGATATTATACTATAACAAAATTAGATATTTTGCGAACATTCGTTATCATTCTTCTGTTTGTTTGTTTTGGGTTTTACACCGTACTTAAGGTTATTTCATTTAGATGACGGCGTGCCAGCCCAATGGGTGAAAGAAACTAACCCCGACGCCTCTGGCAACAAGCAATGACAAAAATAAGACAATCACAGGACATAACAGGACGCCACGAACAGATCGGTTCCGTGTTGTCCCATAGCTCTGAGAGCATCAGGGCAACAGGAATCAACTACTGTGGGTTGCTTTTTTGTATATGGCTTGTCGATAGTCGAGTATTCGGACTCGAAACAAGATTAACAGCGCAGAGCAATGGGCATGTCAAACAGAAAACTGTATTGGATTATAACAATTGGACTATGTCTGACAAAAAATATCATCACTTTCGTGCCATCGAACTTGGCCATCCTGCCGTCGTATCATCGACCTTGATCATCCTGCTAACCAACTTGATCTTCCTGCTAGCGACCTTGATCATCCTGCTATCGACCTTGATCATCCTGCTTACGACCTTGTTCATCCTGCTAACGACCTTGAGCATCCTGCTAACGACCTTGAGCATCCTGATAACGACCTTGGTCATCCTGCTAACGACCTTGATCATCCTGCTAACGACCTTGAGCATCCTGCTAGCGACCTTGATCATCCTGCTAACGACCTTGAGCATCCTGCTAACGATCTTGATCATCCTGCTAACGACCTTGAGCATCCTACCAACGAGATTTGCTATCATACCATCGTACTATTCAGTAACCACATGCCACCGTCTCGCAAATCATTGCAAGTGAATTCAAAACGGTTTGGCAGAAATCAACCACCAGAAAAAGTAGGCAAACACAGTCATTTAAACAAAAACATCAACAGATCCGTAAGTCCCAAGAGAACAAACAAACAAATCATTTTTGTAAATAAATGATTGATAAATCGATTTGTGAGTAGATGTTTTTGTTTTTAAAATAGTTTTTGGTGTAAGCCTTCTCACGACACACTCTCTGTGATTATGAATAAAGAGAATCCATTGATCTCCTTAAATATATCATTCTGATACAGAACCAGACACGGCATGCTTTATGCAATATATATGATACCGTCGTCAAATTGCAAATCAACAAAACCATTCCGGTTTTTAATTTCCGTTGGTACATCTCCAAGCCTTGGTCCTTATTTTACATAAGTCCCTAAAGGATATTGAAATCACAATACATCAACAAAAAAATGGCGAATCAGTGATACAGAGTTATAAAATAAAATTACACAAGGACCGAAGAATTCAAATTTCAGATAAAGAAGCAGTAAATTTTAACCTGTAAATGATACAAAATTGTCATGGGATTGTAAGGCTGTATAAACGGACTCCTCTGTCTTCTGTCAGTCAATAATTTGACAAATTTATGAAAATTTGTACGTTTCTAAACTAAACTTACCTTCCAGTGACTAATGCACCTTTATTCGCAATTTATTGCTAACTGAAAGAAAACAAAACCGATAACCGTCCTCTGGGCCCTCACCCAGTCACGAGATCGGCGCAGTAAAAGCTGGGCACTGCATATTATGACTTCAGCAACAAACAAGGCTGCTCTGAAGCGGGGAGGCTGGAGGGCCATTACCGTCAGTGGAAGGTAAGTTTAGTTTAGAAACATACAAGTTATCATAAATTTGTCAAGTTTCTTATACAATAAACTTACCTTCTACTGACTAATGCACTAGAATAGCACACCAGGCGGAGGGCTGAGCTAGCTAAAAACCCAAGGTGAGAAGGACCCAGAGGGAAAACAACAATCCTAACATTCAACTCAAGTCTTTTAGTGACTGGCAGATGAATGACCAGGAGTAGCAAAAGACTGTAAACAATGTGTCAGACAATCCCAAGTACACAGTATAACAGGAGTATCCCGTCTATCGGCTACTCGCTGAGACCCTGGTAACCGCCTGCGCTGCTACCAAGGACCTAGAGACTGTACCACGTCTCGCACCAGAGTAATGTCTCGGAAATAAAACGAGGCGAAGGTCGTAGCAGAACGCCAATAACACGCCCTTGTAATATCCTTCACTAATCGATTAGCCCAAACCGGCCACGATGCAGCCAGAGCTGATCGACCGCTGAAGTAGATTCCCTGGTGGATTCCCCCAATCTCTTCGCAGTCTCGAGAAAATCCTGCATTAAGGAGAGAATCCTGGAGCACCCGTAAACGTGTAGTCGTAACATCGCAGGGTTCGAGTGATACACGTTGTTCTGGGTTGGAGTAGTGACCTCTCCCACAGCGGTATCACCCTTGGTACATCTCCGATAAGCTCCAATAGTTCTGGGAACAAGGGACGCGCTGGCCCCCACGGTACTAAGATATAGACCACACAATGGTGAGCCGCGACTTCAGTCGTACCGCCAGAAGCATTGTCGGCGGCGGGTAGGCGTAGGCTAATAACCCGGACCAATCCTGAGTCAAAGCGTCCA
>JAUELC010008786.1:0-13379 GCA_031471745.1 Cryptochiton stelleri
ATATCACAAAATAAACATGAGGTCTTATCACATGGCTGTACTGAAAAAGATTTCGGAATCTATCTTTTTTAACTGATCTGTGCTAATAACACTTAGATTCTGCACTCTAAAATCAAGTTAGATGAAAATGATTATTTCCTTGATCGGAGTTACACTAATCTTAGCTTTTCGTGTTTTACTGCGTCGCTAGCATCTTTCCCTGTCCTATTATCAGTTGAATAATTATTTAAGGCATATGAGGTCAAGTAGATCTGAAATAGAACGTACATCATCACTTTTTTAGTCGTATATGTGTGGCTATTATCTGCTTTAATTCTGTGTTTCCTTTCCTGACTATTGATTCCATACTAAAAAGGACGACGACTAATAAACTTATAGTACAGAAACATCAAAGTTAAAGCCAATCTAGGTATTTACAAATTGTTTTCTAAACAAAACACCAATGTATAGTAACAGATTGCCAAATGTAATTTTACGCCGATTAAAAAACGGTTGTGGCAGTCTAGATGAAGATTTAGTTAATAACCACATATCAGAATCTCGAAAATGTCTGTGCGGGTTTTCTAGTGAATCTGCATCCCATAACGTACAAATGTGCCCTCTGTATACAAGGCAAAGAACTGTTTTGATTGATAGTATACGGTTGTCTGAATACAAGGGTCAGAGTCGGATTCGCTGTTACTGTTTGGTTGTCATGCCATCAACAATTCGACTTATACTACAATTGCAAAAGCTGTCCGCACTTATGTCCTGAATACCAGAAGATTTGTTAATAATTCATGATCATTAGTATTGCCAGCTGCATCGGTTCCATTTGCAAATATTATAAACTTGTATCCATCATAAAGCACATAATCTAACTTCCCATACATATCTCTGTCAATCTGTATATATGTTCTCTCAGCTATGTTTCATGTAATGCCACTATTGTAGCGATCACACTATATTTAAGCGGGCAAGCTTACTGTGCTTCGCGTTCTTGAAACAATAAAACATGTTTAAACCAAATAAAATATCATAAATATATATATAAAACGAAAACATGAAACAATTGATTTACTGGCTATTAATTTTATGTAAAGAAAATGTTTTGAGTAATAGTATACTAAAATAAAACTTTACACCATCTTCCCCAACAAAATGGCAGTCATGGCCCCATAATGCTCTCCATGATCTGGATGACTTTTCATTCTTTAAGAACCATCAGATCAATAGTTTACCTGGTGTCCAATTTGTAAATAAAACACCTGATGAGAGAGTGAATAAGACTGGTAGCCAAGTTGAGTCATTAAACGCCAGCATCTGTCCGATATTGTACAGGGCAATTCGGTGTGTGGTCTGAAATACAAAATAAGTAAGTGTTATAAAGGCATATGTGTTGTGTATATTACGCATACCATACTCTAGTTCGAAGCCCAACCAACGCTTATGTGGCTTTTCTTTTATAAAATATCAGAAAGACATCTAATATTTGTTAAATGTACCTTTGCAACAGATGTAGGGGCCTATATGTTTATATATGGGTTTAGAAATTTATATATGGGTGGTACCAAAGAAATAGTTGTTAGTTGCACTCATAGATTCAAGCCGGAAATTGGATAAACGGCTGCCCATGCGTTTCAAATTGAATTTTTTACTAATCCTTATCCGGATTGTATATATGATTTGGAGATTGGATGCCAATGGCTTTCCAAATAGATTAAATTAACAAATTAATGTAATAAGCTGAAAGTAGACCAATAGCCTATTATGAATAGTTCATCACAAAACTGAATTTAATCGAGCACATATATACTTCTATGAAAATCACACAGGCGCTCAAATATTAGGTATTTTGCGTTATTACAGAATCAAGTGAGCTATAGATATTTTTCTCAAGAAGTAAAAATTATAGGATTTACGTTAATCCCACCCTAAGATTTGTATAGGTTAAGTAAAAGTTTAAATCGAATTATGGCAGGATTTCTCCGGGCTCGTACAAAACTTGTACCCATTTTATTTTTATTTTTATTTCAACGTAACTGTTTTAATTTATGAACAAACTTCAAATCTTCTTAAAGGGGAGGCAATCTGAATGTGTTGTCAACACCTAAGTTTGGGCGCCTATGTGACTTTTATCGTTTTTCAATACCACAACCATCCAACTCACCCCGTCCCGAAGAATTCAGCCAAACAATTGTCCGAATCTTCCTCGTGCATAGCTTCGCCTTGACCTTGAGCAGGAATTACAAGAGCTGGGTCAAGATCCCGGCTTGGTAAATTAATTTCCCAGAATCCTCTGCTTAAAATCGGACCGATTTCTGAAAAACAGAATATATTCGAGATGTTATATGTTTTTTAGTTCTGTGATAATTCATTTCTGATTAATAACAGTTAACAACCAGGCCAGGACATTGTGAAATTATCTACAAAAGATTAAGAACGGTTGTGCAGCCTATACAGCTCGCTTATTAGTGTAGCGGCCAAAGATTTCAGTAACGATGCCATATTAATGTTTTCAGTATTTTGTTTAGTACCGTAAACTTGTTTTATAAATATTTTTGAGTTTGTTCTCGGGAAAACGAAAAAGACACGCAGCGATACTGGGACGTTTCAGTGTTGACTTACTTTGGTAATAAGCTGGGGCATTTTTGGCGATATAAGGTATAGCAGAATCACTGATTTCTTCGGCAGAAGCTTGAAGTTCTTTAATGGCTTCCAAGCAATCTTGACGAAGGATAATATTGTTAGCCTTCAAGCGACCAAGCAAAACTTTCAGCTGTCCTACAAATAAAGAGATTATAAAGATTTACATAAATCTGGTAACTGGGCCTCACGAAAATAGAAACAGAAATATGATAAAAAAAAGTACAATAGAACATTAGATTTTCAAACGGGATATTTTTAAAAATCATGTGGGCGACGAATATTTAGTTTTGGCAATAAGATGGAATGATGGTGTGATGGTTTCCTTATTACACGTCTCGTTATCATCCTAGTTTTCTCAACAAGGTGAATTCGCTTCTTTAATGGTTTCTATTCTTGCTTTTATTGGTATGCAGAATGATGATTCAGCTGGAAGCCTTTTTAAGAATTGGCAGATAATGTACCTAAAGGCTAACTCGTACAAGTTACTTTGTTATTTAGGAATGACAGTTTTTCTATTTCATGTGTCGAATTATACGTAAAAGATCCACAAATGGTCCACTGTTATGTCCGTTATAGTCCTATAGTGAAAAGCTTCAAATAACATTTTACCGCAACCCCCCCTAGGATGGCTATAGCCACTCTGTGGTGATCACTCAAACAGTAAACTTGACTGGGCAGGCATGGAAGACCTATTTTTTATGATTCCTTTCTAAAATACCACTATAAGGCGGGTGTTCAGGAATCTGTAAACTAGGCATTAACACACCAGCAATAAGTACTGAAACATCTATGAAAAACTTTGCATGAATTATAACCCACAGTTGCGGACCTTCAAGGTTTACATTTTGTCCGATCTTCGAATATTACCTTTCTTTCTTATTGATATCAAAAGCTTAGTCAGAATAAGTTTTATTAATATAAAATATTGCTTGAAGTGTAAATGAGGGAATCAATTTGAAAGTGTCTAATGCAGAGTTTTAACTTTATTGAAAATGGTAGTTTATAACTATAGAACTTGTCCAAACCAAATTATAGCTGTGCCAATGTTAGGTCAACCAGGAACATATTTAAACGGCAAATTCATATTTCAGGATTTGGTTATCTCATGATTTGTAAGAAAAATAATCAATATTTATTTCGTGTAAAGAAATATATACTTGAATTGTTTTTCTACATAGTGTCATCATTTCTGTGTAGGTTAATTATCATGCTTATTTACAAAAGAGTGATAAGTGAGAGTTTATCCGGAAACTGGCAGCTGTTTGTCCTGGATGGTCCAGAGAGCCGTTGAGAGATAGCATTACGAGCCTCAACTCTCCAGAGGTGAGCGCATTAATGGGCCATTTCTCACGGGGCCTTTAAAACAAATTATTGTACTTTGCCGTCCTCATGTTTCCCGTCACAGTTAGCCCGGTTTTCACATCCTTGATTAAGTGCTTAATGGGTTATTGAGTCTGCAAGATCCGCTGTGGTAGTCGTGGTAAATCAAGGTGAATATAGCGATCAGCACCCACGCCGTGTCGCTTGTTATGGACAGACTTTGGTATGTAGAAGGGATACGGCCATTTAACGTATTGATTGATCTGGAAATGCGTGACGTTTGCTTTGATACTGGTCCTCCTGTTTTTAAATTAGCCGGGGATAATGATGTGCTTTCAGAAAGCTGATCACAACTCTCCATTCAGTCCATGCTGTTTCGGGGAGATAAAGCAGTAACCGTCAAATATTAAACTCATACCAACATAGCACTCCTCTGCTCCAAACATGGCTATTGAATCCGCTAACAAGAGTCGGGGTTTCCGAGTCAAAGAGACGGGAAATAATTGGCAAACAAATCCTTCCGGAACTAGAGTTCAGTAACAATAAAACACTCCAATCTATGTCTGACAATTATTTCTATAATTGATGGTGTCATAGAGAAATATCTATTTATGGCCACTCTATTGTCTTATTCTACATATAAACCATTCAGTTTTCAAAACGCTCGGACCATTGTCCAATGCTGGTATATTTTACCACTATATGTACAAAATTCATAACATAAAGGGAATACTCAAACGCCTTCAGCAGGACAAAAGCGTTCCTATAGTTTTTTTGTCGTTTAACTTTTACAAAATAAAAGCTAAAATCAAAGCACTGATAGATTGAAACGGGTTAGTTCTTTACACATTTATTTACTTGCTAGCGCTCCTTCTTGTCTGTAAATCTGTTAAATCGTGGATGTTTTCTAAGAGGGAAAATATTGCTTGCTTCCGTTGGCTAACAGGGCGAATGTTTTATCAATTGAGATATAAGAACTTCTGGACCATCTACATCACCGCAACATATCATGAAGATAATATTTTATTCAATTATTGAATTCCTTATCGTACAATATGTCAACTCACTTTTAAAATTTCATAAATAAGTCATGCCAACGAAAATTCTTAAATTGTGGAATCATTTGTACAAAAATCCTCGATTTGTTTAATTAATTAACGATACCAACGAATATGCTGATGACTTGCTTTTGGGTAGGCGTATTCCAGTACATATAGCAAGCCATGAATTCGTACATCTGGAAGTAATAATCAGTGTCACAATGGGAATTTAGTGAATAGTGTGCGTCATCAATGACATTTTCTTTTCTATTTCTATGCAAATCTATGGCATGTATATTGCGTCATCAACATTTCACACGTTTATATTATTAACATTAACACTTAGTCACCACATAGAGTTATTACTGAGACTGACATTCCGTAGAATTAACGATTTGAAGTATATTAAAGTACCGTAATGTGACGCTTTAAAGTTTACAAATTCTATTTACGGCGATCTTGATGGCATTCTGAACAAAACTACGCCTACTTTAATTGTCGTATAGGTACTATTTTTTAGTAACCATGCGTCTAGACGGCGATTTCCACAGCTTAGTTTGCAGGCGACTGGTTGTAGCAACAGTTTGGGAAGGAGCTATGCTGTAGGTAAAGGTATTAAAAACAGTTCGACTATTGCTTCCTGACATTGTCGAGTACTGTAATATTGTCTGTTGTCAACAAGGTACACCTGTCACAAGCAATCAACACCCATTACATACGTCACGTGTCTGTGT
Organism: Cryptochiton stelleri; assembly: GCA_031471745.1. NCBI lineage: Eukaryota > Metazoa > Mollusca > Polyplacophora > Chitonida > Mopaliidae > Cryptochiton > Cryptochiton stelleri. The sequence continues at coordinate 5,723 of JAUELC010008786.1, forward strand.
CATTGTCATCAAGGTGCAGACATTCAGTCTATACAGCAATAAGTCCAAATAGAACACCAATGAGTTTATTAGCAACAGTTTCAAACGATTGCATATAACTCATCACCCGCAGGCTACCACATGCAGTTAACATGATCAAATGGCCGATTATATTCCTTCTGTTAATGGCACTGAACCTGATTCATTAACATTACAGCTTTATCGTCTGTGTAAATGATTAGTATACCACGCTACATTACATCTTTATAAATATGTGTCATGGAATTGTTAGTTACCCTAAGCGATTGTCATATGGCACAAAGGTGTGTTGTAAAACTACACATAAGCTACGAGGCGTGGGATATTATATGTGTAGTGTGAATATTTAGTATCATTTCATTGAGACATTAATACGAGGAACTCATCAGGGACACCGGTAACATTTGTTCTCTGCCATTGGGCGTCTGTACATTAGCCAGATCGCCATTTTCAACGCATTTCATTATATTTTGTTTATCTTTGACAACTATTCTACCGTTATTAGAGAACTACAATGCACCTTGCCTGTGAATAATGCCTTTCTGTTGGTACAAATCCAGTATCACACATTCAAATTTTCATCATATGCACAGAAACAAAGTATAAATCCTTCAGATAAATTGACCAATTTGTTTAAAAGCCAAACGAGGAGATGTATTATGATACCCTTGTATTGTACACCGCTACATTTTGTCATTCTAAAGCCTAGTTCGAGCAGACACAGCTAAGGAAAATAAACTGCCCAACACGGTGGAAATACTAAAGAAGAAAATACGAATATATGGATTCCAACTTCTTGTTTATTTTCGACGCAAAATGCCACTAAAAGATTTAAGATGGAAATACTGTTTTCTTACAAATTTGAACATTCATATTTTTATATATTTTCTTCTTCTTTTTTTAACATAAAGCCCTGATATCAGTAAGTTGTAATAATTTCAATAAAGTCCTGAATTCTATATATCAACAGTACATGATTTACAAAACATACAGTTAGATATAATATTAACACCAATGTTTATGAGGGTACAACAGTGTCAACCATTTAAACATTATGTTTGAGGACAATCAAGCTGGTGTTGCTATCTGTTGGTAACAACAGTCCGTATCACCTGATTCTCAGACGAATGTAATCAATGTCTAACAATGTAATTAGTTATTTAAACTTTATAATTCTAGTGTTATAATAAATAAGTAAGTTTATAGTTTTGCTAGTTCAGCCATTATTGTGCCAATTAGTGCAAGGTTGTGTTATTATTGTCTCCCGAATTTGACAAAATTTAAAACTATTAAACATTGGCGTTGAAATTATTACTCAATGAAATTGTATACACTATCGGCATTTTTCCGATGTAAAATTATACATATACTATTTTTTGCCTGTTTGTTAAACTGTCCTTTAGAATGTACTCATATACGCTTTAATATCTCCATGTAAGGCTTGTATGCATTTGTTTTCCCTGCTTATAGTTGGTCTGTATCTCAGGCGACCCGAGTTCGAATCCCGCTGGAGGCAAGCAATTTTTTCTCTCTCCATTTATATATAAATGAATACAATAACACCAAATATAAGCAAACAAAATATGCTTATGTTAAGCAGAAAATACAAGTAACTAATACAGTTTAAACGCAGTTAATCATGAGCTGCTGTCTGCATCGGAGTCCCATATCGTTGCAATTAGATACACAACCGGACACAAGAATAGCCGAGCGTTTCTGGTTCGTATCAACTACACATTTGTTATTCGGTAACACGACGGCAGAGATTTGTTTTCCCAAAAGAATTTCAGAGCATTACGATAATGTCTTCTTTCTACTCGAAAATAAAGCGTGGTTGGATTTTAAACTATGCTGAACGTCTAACCAGAAAGGTCATTATCTGTAACGGATAAAAAAGTTTGGAAGGTTTTATCTTTAATCTCCCCAGAGTCAATTTCTACGCTAATTTGACTTTCTCTATTCGCCACATTCAACAGTTCCTATTAGCATTATTATTATTTAACCAGCGAGGACTTGCAAAAAAAAACATTCAATTTATTATTTATTCTGATCGCAGCCTCGGTTTTGTTTCATTTGTCGTACAAAAAGCTGGGCTTAACGTCCAGTAGGCCTATAAAAACACATGAAGGTTGTGATTGATTTAATTTTAACGCCATGTGAAGCATCTTCGTTAATTCTTTTAAATATCCAACAAGAAGTTCTTAAGCCTTGAATCAATTACAAGCGTCTTGAGTTGTGCACAGAAATCCGTGGCTAAAGGAACTCTGATCACGTTTGCGATACAGAAGAATTTGTGTAGCCATCAATTGATCTGGTATCAGAAGGGTTGAACAGGGTTTTGGGTTTAGGGAAGCCATCAGCTGGCAGATTATCACTTCTCACAAAGTAGATTGGTTTGAGACAAGCAATGACAAGGAGTAGATTAGTGACGCTTTGTGCCCGTTCTGCAACTCGGCGTGGAGTTAAGATATAGTGGGCTGAGCACCGACCCAGCTCACCCAGACTGCAATTCCATTCCAAACAATAAAGACGGATTTGAAGAAGAACGACGGTGCATGAATACGAAATTAAGGGAAAACACTTACAGTCACTGGGGAGCCAAACTAACACATGCGCATGTCTTCTGGACCATACAATATGGGTAAAGCACTTAACATAGACAATACAGAAAGCAGTAGGAGTATGCTTTCTATATGGCACATAGTTTTGGCAAATCCAGTTCCTATTTAGAACTGTGATAGAATATGCCATCAAACATTAAACAAACTGCTCCAACCTTCAACAATGACTTGATACTCCACAAAACAATGACACAGGTTTATTTCCCGATAAATAGGCCTAATATGCTAAGTGATTTCTGGAATTTGTACCGTTTGAGATAATATCGTAACGAACTCCAAGGTTTTTTAGTGAATGGAAATATGTTAGTAAAGATGAGATTGATTGCATTATTAATGGACTATCCTTATAGAATAATGGGATTAGCACTCATCGCTCCAGCTCGGTTTGTGTGTGAAATAAATAGCATAACTATAATTGACTGATATGAAATTGATATGTGCAGTCATGTAGAACAAGTCATTCTGTTAATTATTTGCTGATACTGCATATGTCATTTGTATACCATACACACTAAGGTTGCATTAAATGTAACACACACAATTTACTGCTTCCAATCAATAAAATAGTATTTCGCTGACAACACATACTTTCTTGTCATGAAATATTAGGGTTATACACAACAGCCAAGTGTATGTAAAAATATATGCTAGGTTTTATCACGCAATACGTCGTACATAAATCTTCAGAATGTAAACCTATACATCCCCAATAAACGGAAAGTGAGTTGTTTGATTATTCAATCCAGCTATTAACTTGTAAATGGTTACAGCCAAAATGTAATCAGCCCTTTGGCCTGGGTTGTTTTTAAAATGGTATAACAGCATCCCATCATCAATGTGCGGTCAAATTCATGACACGTTCGGTTGTAACATAATATTCATAATTGTTTATGGATTTAAAGAATGCACTTAGGACAAACCATCAATGGATTGTACCGTTATAAAAGTTTGTGTACAAAGATCTTCACAACGCTTTTTGTCCATTAGTTGATGAAGATAGCCATATGTCACCTGACAAAATGTATTCGTTAACCTAGTTGGATATGCCCAAATGACAACGATTTTATAGGCAAACTGATATCCATTGAACGATTCGTTAAAACACTATTCTGGTTTCCTAAAGTCAGAAAAACGCCAATATACAATGAATATAGCCAACGAAGCAATCATCTGAAATAGGCCATAGTTTTGAGCAACCAGAAAGAGATTTTACCCAAAACATGTTTCATTATTGAAGACGGGGTCGTGTATAGATTCACCATGCCTTTATGAAAATATATACTGAAAAATGAACCTGAGGCAACTACTATACGATTAAGTAATCTTGAAGTTGATTCACATTGCTTTCGTTGATAATATTTACTAACTACAATCAAATATATGTCGGTATACGGTGTACAATATTTGTATAAAGTATGTGCAGTTTCAAATACTCTTGAAACCTTTAAATCTGCGGGTATACTTACCATCCATCATCCTTGTGCCGATAACAGCATCTAGGTTCACTTGTTTATAGTTCTTTGTAAAAAACGTGAGAACTCCCCTTAAAGCCTTGATTGCCCTTAAGAGTTCAGTTTCTGCTGCTATCCCGTCAGGTGATATACCGTATACACTGCTAACAATACTGACTGTGATTAACAACACACCCAGGCCAAGAGATAGAGCTCGAAATACCATCATGATTCCGGGAGGCTTTTGGCCACTTCTTGTCACTGTCAAATACTCGATTCCATCTTGAACAAGATAAACCCGTGCTCATATTTAAGCATTGAAATACAAACAGCACACCTCAATTCAAGTGCCAATTGTGTGACGCATGCGCATGCGGATAGAGATGGCATCGAGTTGTTTAATTGGTCGCTGTCTCATTTATGGTCGCTTTCCCTGCTCTCTCTTGGCGTTCCCTCGCCTCTGTTTATTGTCTACTTTACTCAACCACGTACACGTGTTCACAGGCTCAATTTGTCGGTCCTTAATGGTATTGAAAGCGGAAAGGCCTCTAGTAATATAGTCAGTATATAAACGCTGCTGGTTGAACTTTACGTTTTATCCAATAAACTTAATGAACTCTACCTGGCTGAATATATAGGCAATCTAGTTTAATTTAATGCCCTGCTGCTAACCAACGGTGACTCCGCAGGGGTGACTATAATCGAGTTATAGGTAATATGGCTCTAATAGCAATAAAATAAGGTGGAAAATAACGGGAAATTATCGGTTTCCTATCCGAGGAACTGGGGAGCACGTCTGTTCGGAAGTTGTGAAGAAAGCGAGGATTTGACGCCTGTTGTCTCGCCATCTGTTCGATGACACGCCCCGGGAATTTGTACCCATCATACAAAGTGCTCTCCCGGGGTCTTTGGATTAGACTATATAAATTAACCGGTTATCAAAGGAATGGAATAATATAATGCCAGCTATATAATATAATATAATAACAACTTAATAGACTGGTTGTCGCGGCATTCACACCGGATCAAAACAAAACGGAAACATGGTTATACTTCCTCTGTATTACATTTCCCTCAGGGTTGACCAGCACAACTATTACTACCTATGTGTTAAGGTTATTTTCCCCGGATGTCCCGGAACAACACAATTTCCTTAAATTATCTCACATAGTAAGTCATATCCGATATAGTGGACATATACTGGAGACGGTGGTATTGCAGAATAATTGGAAGACAATTTCATCCAGCTGAAGAAAAAAAAAATGAAATGGCATATTCAAAGAAAATGCTAAAACTAGTAGTCTTCTCATCTGCAGCCATTTCTTTTAAATATTTGTTAGGTTACTTTGTTAAATGAGAAATCGCTCATTTGCGCAATACAACTGTTGTTTTACATCGTAATGTATCTTAAATATAACTTGCAATATGAGTTCTAGCACTAATTCGTGAAGAAAAATAGACAAAACCTGTAATAAACTAACCCATGGTTGTTGCGATCGTCTTAGACATAACGTAGGCGTATTAATTTGCACTTACATACTGGGAAGAATCGGAAACATCCTTTTTGTACTTTATATAGCCACGGTTTTTAAAAAAATGTCAATATACATCGAATTGACTCGCAACAAGGCTATGCTTCGGATATCCCCGGGACCCAGGGATATCCAGTATACCATCGCCGTTATCTGCTACGGAATATTCCGATCAATTTTTCAATCAATCAGTGTCTCAATTGTTAATGGTTTGGCTGTAAATTTAGCATATATATATATTGAACTTGAATTTGTATTATTGTACAAGGTAGGGTTGAAATTGGTCGATAATAACTAATAGATGATTGAGCACCCAATTTAAATGATTGTAGGGGCTACTGTTTTAATAATGCATAGGTTGTTAGGCAACATACCAATCTTAAATAGAATCTATCCTACTTCCTATGTCGAGACATCGACTAAGATATACCCAGGCCATTGTCGCGCAAGGGAGACAATTTGTGATTAGCAGAAAATAATACAATACAAATTATTTCTGTTCCCACTGTGCACTGTTTATTGTTTTATTCTTTTAAAGACATATTTCGATAACATTTACAAAAAAATAATGGCATAAATCCGCGCAAAAAATACGAGAGTAACAAACTGATATGCTTTCAAATTCCCCCCAAATTTTGGGGGGATGGCTGGTATTTCTACTAGAGCTTGTTCTCGATCTATGAGAAGGCAAGTCTCGCGGAAATAGAATGGCAACATACCAGAGTTTAAAGATAAGATAACTAAAATGCAATGCCCATTAAGTTAGTCAACTTCCAAAAATAATGTAATATTGGATTTAGCGACTAAACGATAAACGATCGATAAAAGTCTAGAATCAAGTTGTCGATCGTTGAGAGCACATCATGTTTGTGATTTGTTTGCTTTGTTTGATTGGGGATTGGGGACTCCGTATTTACGTTTATTTCGTAACTACCCGACGCCACTGGCAACACACTCTGAATGACAACATAATAGGACGCAACAACAGCTTCATGTTGCCCCTTAGCTCTGAGAGCACCAGGACAACAAGGAAGCTCCCTCCAATCGCCCGCCGCACGCTTTGGTGTACCGACGGACTCCAAGTCAACAGTTATTAGCCCCGTCCTATACAATATTCAAAACGTGGACTCGCAACATAGGTAGGTCATTCTCTGCGGTCTGATCAAAGGCTCTCTGATACATATACGGGAAGATGGCCGGCTCTCTTTACGTTGAATTCGAATTATGGCGAGATTTCTCCTGGCTCGTACAGACCTTGTACACATTGATATTTTTTTATTTCAACGTAAATGTTATAAATTATGAACAAACCTCAAAACTTGCTAAAGTCGAAGCAGGGGGTTGTTGAAAATCCCTAATTTTGGGTGCGTATGTGACTTTAAAGAAGGTATTTTTTTTAATCAACTTTAAATCTAAATTTTTATTCATTCAAGCCTTGTATAGACAAATGCTAGCACTCCTGCTTGCTTTTACAAAAGTAACAAACGAGAGAATGATTTCCAAGATGAAGACCTACCAGCCATTTCCATCCATTTTATATTTACACTGTTGGCCACATCTTCTCATAAACATGTATCAGATTTGCGTTAACATGCAGGGATTGTCTATTATTTCCATTTTAGGGATTATCTGGACTTTCAAGCGTGTCAATGGCAAGCGTTTCTCTAATACTTCCAACGTGTGTGCCATTCTAAACGTTTTATGGGAATCTGAAAGATTTAACCTCTAGGATATCTAGGCGCATCTTCTTTCTAACAATCTTACTGCACAGCTTGGAATCCCCCAGAACAGAGGGAAATCTGAGGAAAATGGCGCAAAGATAAACGCAAACCTAGATTCGGACATCTCATTCGTAAAATCTAAGCTAGGCAGCCCACGCGAAGTAAGTCAAGATTGCGTTTTGTGTATATGTTCTTCCTTAAATTATACGCAGCCCAAAAATTAGGTATTTTGCGTAATTACAGAATCACATGAGTTATAAATACTTTTTTCAAGAGGCTTTTCGTCAATTCTACTCCCATATTTTTAGGTTAAG
>JAUELC010008897.1:0-20558 GCA_031471745.1 Cryptochiton stelleri
GATGTCCTAAGGGGCAAGGGGCAGATGCCGAGTAGGGGTTGTCGGGGGGGTGGGGGGTGGGGGGTGGGGGGGCAGATGTCCAGGGAGATACAGGAACATGATACAATCAATAATATGCAGGGTGCAGTGCTTCTGAAATTGCCCTTTGATAATTGCATTCGAGTAGTTAGCATTGACGCTTCACTATGCCGAGGACATTGGGCAGGCGATACAATAAGTCCCAGAAATGTGCACTAGACATCATGAGGCCCAGTTGAACTTGCTGAATTTCTTTTTTACATTGATTTCTTTTAATGGAAGACTTATTTGATTACCTCTGTATTATTTTTACCTTTAGTGTAGTAGTCTTCACACCCGGGAACTTTATATGGATAATCACACAGGCCATGTTCCTCATCGAAGACTAACAGTGGTCCACATTGTAGATGGGAAATCACCGCTCCGCACACGTAATATGATTTACAGTCTTCTGGGTCAGCTATGTAGATCTTTGAGTTTGTACAGGTCACCATGGCTGTGAAAGACAGGAATTGTAGACAACATATATTGTTGACAAAATCTAACAAGATAGAACAAACAAGTGTATAGAGATCAGATGGAATCATTCGCACTGATAGGTTTCACAAATCAGAGTAAAGTTACGACTCCGATAAAAGATACACATGGATGCATGGCGATTCAATATTTCGTTTTATTTTAAAACGATTGAAAATGGTTTTAAAATAAACCGAAATATTGAATCAGTGTAAGTCCATGTGTATCTTCTATTGAAGTCGTTACTTTACTCTACTTTTAGATCAGACGGTATCTTAATTAAACACTGAATTAAAACTAGTTCGTTAAATCGTCCCACAAATCCGATACAAAGTGTGAAAATGTGATTTGATCAAAGTGGAGGTTACGGAGAATTCGCGCAAACAATGGTCTAACACTATATGAATCAAATGGGTCATGCTAACTCTAAAATATGACAACTACAAACATGCATACAGTTCTGAGGCAATGACGCCAGACATATCTCAACCAATTTCTTCTAATCACGTAGATCATGCGTTACTACAATAACTACAAGCATTCGTTTTAAAACTCCACTTTCTGTACATAAATTCCAGTATAGGGAACATATCTTAACCAATTTCTTCTCATCACGTAGATGGGCCTAAATTGTAATCTTAAGAGATTGATGTTAATATACCGGCTATATATGTGCATAGTGAAATGTCCGTATAGATCAGTTGTATTCTTTATTTCACACACACAAAAGGCAAGTTTAAATTGTAATGCCCGTATGCCATTCTATGAAAATAGATAAATTTAGATTTAAGCCTTTTTATTCGCCTTTGTTGTCAATGCTTTGGTATAGTTTTTTTAAATAAATGTTAACGTAACTAATAGAAATATTGTCCTGTCATTTTAATTAACGGTAGTACCTTCAGAAAATGGCAGGACCCCAAGAACCAGCGACAGGGCGCTAAGTAGTGACATGTCTACAAAGAAAGAAACACTACGTACAGTAATTTCGGTTGTTCTTTTTTTAACGGATCGTACATAGTTATAAAAATGCATGTGATGTAGTTAAATGAGGAGAAAACGTGAAAGTGAAGTAAGTGTAAGAGCTAGACTTTATCAAGTAGTTTTAAAAAATAATGTCCTAAGTTTAAAGAATAATTACGTAACCTTGTGAGAGCCAAATTGGTACTTCAAAAGCATGGCGGACTTTTCATGCCACATCGTTTGTGTCTCCATAACATTACCTATTATTCAATAAATGTTCACCAAAATCCTTCATTATAATTCGTTATCAGTGTAAAAATTTATATGCTATTTTTGTTGCATTCTTTAGGGATATTTACTGAATATTGGTTAATTTTATACAGGTACCAACTATATGGCATGAAAAGTCCACCATACTTTTGAAGTACCAATTAGCCTCTAACAAGATAATAAACACCTCCCAAACACTCACGATATGATTTTTGGAAACTGCTGTTTTCTCCCCCTTCAAATGACGTCAATCAAAACGATAGATCGGTTAAGCAGTTAAACACAGTGTCCTTGGTTTTTTAAAATTTACCAAAATTCCTTTATAATAATTGTTTGTCAGTGTATTAAGAGGCATTCTATTTTTTGCGATTTAAAGACATTTGTTGGATAATTGTAAATTTTATGGAGACACCATCCATATGGCATGAAAAGTCCACCTTACATTTTTTTGCTTAAAGGGGCTCTAACAAGATTATGGAAGAAATATCCACTCTCTAGGACACCAGGGTTGAAAACTGTTGTGTTTCATTGCATTTCAAATTTTATTTTCGCCATTAAAAAAGAAAAGAAAAAAAAAGAAAAAAACAGTAAACAATTTACAGTCAGCATTAACCGAGCACGGACAAAAACATAACACGGACCAGCCATTTTGGAGAACAAAGTCTGTAAAGAAGGCAACACTCCAATAGCCTATCCACCCCAACATCGCCACCAGGCAATATAATACCGCCCAACGACGGTACCGGGACGGACAACGGTTACACTGATCTATCCACTCAGACTCATTATAATTTACTGTTTTCTTCCCCTTTAAAATTCTCCTTATGTGCTGGGGTCATTATAAGCGATCATTGGCCCAGATTAAATGTATTGCACACAATGCTCCCTCCCTGTTGTTTAATTTTTATATTTGATATACTTTATATTTTCTATAATATATGCTTATTTTAAGCTATTTTGTATATGTTTGTTTTGCTAATGTTGAGTAAAAACAAGATTTACAAACCTCAAGGTTATTTTTTCTATTTCCACTCGGATGGTTTGGTGTTAAGGATAAGGAGAGCGGCTCGAAGGGACATTTTGCCCCTACTTCCGCTTATATAATGAGTCACCGCGAACAGGATATATTTTCCACGAGGAACAAAAACACTAATCAATCAACTGATCGGGGCGAGACAATACTATCAGGATATAGTTATACTTCATTCTGAGAGCAACACTATCATGTATCGTATCCATGCCAAGCTATCATTATATATTAGTGTTACCTGCGGGAGAACGTTATCGATTTTAGCTTACCTTTCCCGATGACTTGATCCCTTTAATAAGACACAGGTACACGACTAACCAAGCTGCAACTAAACAAAGAGCCAGTTGCCAGTTGAGTACAGGACTTGATTCAATTGAAGGGGCTGTGTTTAATGTTTTTCTGTACCAGAAATATGTCGTTGGGCTGCTAATCTGTGAACATAAAACACAACAACAACAACAACGTGTTAATTTCTTCACCAGTTCTTATGGATTGTGACGCATGCTTGGAAAACAAACACAAGTTGATCACACATGTCAACACCATTAAGCAAACAATAAGAAACTTTATTTAATATAAGATTGAATTAAACAAACCGGTACCACAAAAACTAGCGAATCTAAATATATCTTTGTTGTATGTTAATTAAAAGATATGTGTCAGAATATGCGTCACAAAATAACAATATTTGCGTCACGAAATAGACAAGACATTCTTTACGAAACTGACAAGATATACGTAATGAAATTGACAAGATATGCGTCACGGAAGTGACAAATCATTTGGTTTAATAAAACATCTAAGAAGCAATAAATTGAAACTTCGTCTGACTACCTCATACCTCAAATCCTTCTGGTTTAATAAAACATCTAAGAAGAAATAAATTGACATGCGCTAGCAAACGGCGTGTTCTAGAATTCTCTTAAGAGTTTAATAACACACCTAAGAAGACACTTCCTCTGACTACCTCATTCCTAAAATCCTTTAAAGGAGAAGAAAACAAAAAACAAATCATCTTCTAATTATAGACCCTATAATGTTGTAAATAAAACCACTTTTCATTTTTGTGCGATTCTTTGCTTTCCACTGAACTCCATTTAAATGGTGATACTGTAAGTAAAATGTAGGGTGGAATTGTTATGCCATATTGAGTTAAGTGATGTCACTGAACATTAAAGACTAATATATATATCAAAATGTCATGCAAATTGTATGGAACTTTATCTAGTACTTTTGTACTATTTCTGTTTTGCCAGGTATGAATTAGGAGTAATTCGGGCTGTTTTTATCTGCAATAAATAATTAAATAAAATATGGCATAAAAAGTCCACCATACATTTTACTTACAGTATTTCATTTTAATGTCATTCAGTGGTAAAATAAGAATCATACAAAGTAATTAATAGCATTTTTGTGAACAGCTTGATACTGTCTATAATTTGAATACGACTTTATTTTTTGATTTTCTTCCTATTTAATAAAACATCTAAGAAGAAATAAATTGACATTTGTGCTAGCAAACGCGCGCTTTCTAGAATTGTCTTAATAGATATATACTATAAAGTGGGATGAACCGGTAGCCTTCGTTGCCGGGCCCATATTATGACCCTACCGTTTCAACAAGGTATGACCGCAACGGTTTGGGGATTTGGAACGTTTCCATTTATGTTGAGTTTTTCCCAGCGAAAATAGCTGAAGCTGCAGGTGTGACCAAGGACATAGCCTACCTTAAACGAAGGGTTGTATTTTCCTTTAGTTCATGTTTCAACAAAGCATTTGCTATCAATATGTCAACCTCCTACGTGTTTATGTCGTTGCCCTGGGATACGTTTGTTATCGAGTGATGATGTTCCCTCCGTACACTTTTTAACCCGCTATAGTGTACAGTGTGGTCAACTACTTTCTTCCTTGTAAAGATTTACTCATATACCACGATTACTAGTATGTGTCATCAATATATAGAGCATTATTAGCGTGTTTCATGCCCGATAATGCATTATTTATGTCTCCTTTGCCTTGGAGAAAAGTACAGGGCAGATAAAAAAAATAATAATTTGGATTACAATAGATATTGCTGTCGTTGTCCAACAGGCTAAGAGGCAAGCTAAATGACAAAGGTATACGCTTTAAAGTCACCTACGCACCCAAAATGAGGGGTTTTCAACAAATTCTAATTGTCTTGATTTTACCAAGTTTTGAAGTTTGTTCATAAATTAAAACATTTACGTTGAAATAAAAAAAAAACAAATGTGTAAAAGGCTTGTACGAGCCCGGAGAAATTCTGCCATAATTCGAATTCAACGTAAAGAGGGTCGGGCATCTTACCTCATATGTATCAACAGAGCCTTTGATCTGTGAGGCGAATGACTTACATATGTAACGAGTCGACGTTTTGAATATTGTACAGGGGCATATTATAATGTTATAACCATTGACTTGGAGTCCGTCGGTATATCAATGAGTGGCCCTTATTTAACAGCAAATTGACACATCCTCATTTAAATATGCTGGCAGAATTTTCAGTTTTTAGATTTTTTGTTATTTTTAAACTTTCACAGAATTAACAGAAAGCCTATATATTTTACTTCTTGAGAAAAATATCTATAACTTTTTTTTAATATTGTATAGGGGCGGGGCTTATAAACGTTGACTTGGAGCCCTTCGGTATATCAAAGCGGGGCCCAGATTTGACAGAAAATTGACACAACCTCATTTAAATATGCTGGCAGAACTTTCAGTTTTCAGATTTTTTGTTATTTTTAAACTTTTACAGAATTAGCAGAAAACCTATAACTTTTACTTCTTGAGAAAAATATCTATAACTTATGTGATTCTGTAACAACGCAAAATATCTAATTGTTGGGTGCGTATAAGACTTTAAACATCCAGAGATAATTTCACCATAGAGTCAACTAACTTGTGTTGCCTGAGGATGACTCTAAAACGATTCAAATAAAAACGATAGACTATTGTAATTTGAAAAACCTTGGCTATTTTCAATTGTTTATGTGTTCATTGTCCGAGTTATGTATTCACTGGAAACCACAACACTGATTTAAGAAAAAGGATTGTTAATTAAACATAGAACCAGAAACGAATAATAACATTTTGATTCTAGCTCTGACTTCGATAAAAACAATCTTCTTCTTTCAACGCGGATGTAGCTCAAATTTAGCAGAAAAAGATTGCTGTTCAATTTTGATAAAGCACTTTCACTTTGCGTTATTAAATGAAGCGCTTTAACCCAAATAAAAAAATCACAGTAAGCATTAACAGAGAAATGTGGTTTTTTAGAGAGACGACAATTTCCTTCTCAAGTCGGAAAGCGTTGGGAAATGATTTTCCTAACGTTAATTGATTAAAAGATGATCGATATGTTTTTACTTTTTGCTAGATCTTAAAACGTTAACATTGCCACAGGTCACTGTGACCGCATTGCAAGTTTTTTTTTTTATTTTAGGCCCAAATAAATTGAACCTGCCAAATAAACTAGAAATCATTCTTTAAGCGTTTAGACATCTCATTGGAGTTCCTTTAGTACGACATAAACATGGATCAAATACATCTTATGCATGTATCATCTGCCTTGTAGTTCCAGTGTTCCATTATTTCACACAAAACGATAAACATCGACTAAAACCTAATGGGAAATGCCAAATAGAATTCTCCTTCTAGCTGTGAAGTCAGTTAAAAACCATCTTTCGCGCGGATTTTCAGATCGATGCAAGGTAATCAAATTTAATAAAACTTGACTGCTTAGCTTATTAAATTAGTCATTTCATCTGAAGTAGAATGTCGCAGTGAACATTCTGTTAAACGACATTTTGATCGAAGACGACCACTGTGTTAACACATTGGTAAGCTTTTTAAATTGAATTTCCGAAGGCTCAATTAAACATGATCGACCCGTTTAATTTTTCTTCTTCAAATCCCCATGATTAACATGAAACGTTAAAGGCTGTCCAAAAATCACAATGCCGTTGAACTGGCGCCATGAGTTTTGCACATGCTTTTTTCCATCAATTCTTAAAAAAGCATAGTAAGCCATTAAAAAGATTATCAAGAGTACATATTGTTTAAACTTGCACGACTTATCGTGAGAGTGTAAAGAATCCACATTGACGAAGTTTGTTTGAAGGTTGAACAAAAGGTTCATACAATCACTGTTACCGCCAATCATTGTACAGACGTTATGGGCATGTGCTTTTGTATTTGGAGTTTTTCTCTTTCCCTTTGTTTTGCACAAAAACAGCCAGTTCATCAATTAACTTTTTAAGGCATTGTTGGGCTCAGTAAAAATATTCAGTCATATATATTTAAGTTTTAGTTTACATCGATATCGCGTTGTACAAAGCTGCATTAAATCGAGGTCATCTAACGAAAAACTGTTTATAAGATGAATATGACTCGAGTATTTATTTAGAGAACCCCAGGACAGAAATCGAGTTTAGTAATTATTAAATAAAATTAAATTATTAATAAATCATGTGTATTTGGTAAATAGCCTCAAGTACTGTGAGCCATGTTCACATACAGCAATTGGCATTTAGGACTTAGGTTTATTGTCAGCGATGACATATTGTTAAGATTATCATTTGCAAATAGCCCAATTCTATCCATGTTAATCAATCATATGCCTTAAATTGGCGTCATCAGAGAGACCATTTTCTTCTTCTCTTTGTGATTTCTTATCTATAGAATTGATTCTTGTCGAAAGTTTAGGGACGTGTCTGGAAAATTTTCTTGTGCCTGGTATGGATAAGGTAACTTCCATAACTGGACTAGAATAAAACCTTTGTTGGAGTATATTCGATGAAACTCACTTTCCGGATTTGTTCTACCGTCGATGATGAAAGATGCGCTATCGAAACATAAAGTAAAGGGATTAGGGAACGCTCAAAAAAGCTATTTGCAATAAAACGTAGGCTTGAACAAAACAAAACAAAAAACACATGGCACTTATATTGGTCTGAGTAAAATCGTAGGTTTGAAATGACGCCCACTGTCAGCCAATGAATCATTTTATGAATGCCTCTTAGGGCGCTTTTCACGGTATTAGAAATGAAACACAAGCGGTTGGGGCCGACCCGTGGCTCAATGGGATGTTTCGACTTTCAAGGCCGACTGACTCCATTGGCAAATAGGAAAAGAGTACCGGAGCCCACGGGGTGGATTTTACGTGGTTTCCTATGGCAGTTTATATTATGTATTTATCTACTTCTTTGGTAATAACACACGACTATATTGATTTGATTTTTCTAGTTCTTTTTTTTCTGCTTCTAAGAAAATCCTATTTATACTTCAAAGTTATCTTAACTTACCGAATGGATGAAGTAAAGCCATGGGAATTAGAAAAAAATGAATAGACTGTCTGCAATAGAAAATCCATGGTCGAAATACTGAAATATCAAATCATCTAGATACGTTTCATCGTCCATTTTCGGGAATTAGTCTATTTCTGTTAGTCAATTAAAGGGTTTGCCCCCATCTTATTATTTTTTTTGTCTTTGTCCCTTTTACGGCTTCGTATATTTACCATTCTTCGTAAAGTCTAAATTCGCCTGAATAACAAAATGATCGTTGCTGAGTTTTTTGCTATTAACTCAATGCAATACTGTTTCTATCGGGCTGAAGACCATAGCCGTTATTTTATTGAGCCTGTTTCTGTCCACTTCTAAATATTGTTTGTTCACCAACTATAACTAGAAAGGATAGCTTTTTATTTCGATTTGTAATTATATCAGAAAAATTACTATGTTGAAAACTTCCGGGAAGGCGGTTGGATATTATTGTATTATTATATCTGCAGTAGATTAGCAATGTGGGACAACTGGATACATTGGAAATATTTATCGAAACGCGTAGGCTTATTTAAAGATAAAGTGTGCGGACTTCGTATATGACCTAAAGCAATTTGGCCTATTTCCAGATATGTTTATTGGCATATTCATCTATTGTCAGTTTTGACATGTTGTTCATATAGTATTTGGCAAAGTTCCCCATTGTTCTTCTGTCATATGTCTCTATTTCCAATCCTCTACAGAGCCGTTTTCTCAGTATCTTGCGATTTACTATTTATGTTGAACTCTCATTACTATTTTGTCTATTAATCCTTTTGGAAGTCTGTCGCCTAGATTACGCGAGCTAACGTTCCCCCAAAGACAAATAAATACAAAAAATACGTCTTTATCCGGTAACAGGGGTCCATCATGTTTGTTCAGAGGGCTAACTTGTCTAGGAAATTTAAACAAATCTGTAGTAAAACTGGTTTTGAAAAAGCGAGATTTGAGGAGGTGAAACACAACCTACCAATAAATTGGTACACCTAAAGCACTAAATCTACAGTATTTCAGCTAGGAACCTGTTTATTTACCAATAAATTGGTACACCTAAAGCACTAAATCTACAGTATTTCAGCTAGGAACCTGTTTATTTGCAGTCATGCACTCAGCGGAAACCTAATCTCCCAGGAGACAATTTTATTTCCGGTGCTTTGAGAAAGTCGTGATTGCTTTAAATGTGTTTATTTCTCTCAGACAAAATAATCAAATCGAGCATGGTCTAAACCTTAGAATACAAACAAACAAGTAAACCTTTTAACTGCAATGTTGTGGATAAAACTATCTAAGACGAGTTTCCTATAACATTCATTTTCTACTATTTCCTGAGCATTCATCGGACTGTATAACGATTTATCGTAGATTAAGTTAAAATTGATTTCGGTTCGGTCTCCAGAGTCTCCATTGTTAAATTATATTAAAAATACGAACGGTCAAAAGTATTTGATTTCACACCATTTGATGAAAAGTGTTAATTATGATAAATGGTGGAAAATAATCCAAAGATTTAATTGACTGAGTGATGCACATCAAATCTCAACGGGGATATCGCGAAGAGAAAATCCGAATTACAGAGGGTTTGTTTAAAAAAGTCACGATCGCTTTAAAGAAGCTTGTGTCCCTCGAGAGTAAAAATATCATCCAAACTCGAGAAACTAACAACTGAATTAAAGTGTGTTGTAAACTGAGAAGAAAAAAAAAAACCATTGAGAGATGAGCACTAATCTAGTCCGATCTAATATATCAACATTCAACATGTCATGGCATGACGATGTAGGCATAAACATCTGGCTTTTTTCTTTTTATTCTTGTCCATTTAAACACTCACAGTCCAGTGTCAGTGTTGATCTAAAAGCATTAGTGCAGAGGAAATAGTACCTTTAAGGTAGTGGGAAAGCCAATTGCTGCGAGGACATTTGTTGAGCTTTCATATTCAGATATGATTACCAAATACACCTGATTTTTTTATAAATAGCTGTCCAATAGATTCACGTTTCAACATTTGTGTTTGTTCCGAGTCGTTCTACGTGATATGGAAAGGTTTTAGAAGAAATGTATATCGAAAACACTTGTTAAAAACCAAGCCCGAATTGAAACATAAGCTAACAAATAACATTCTGAGCACCAAAAAAAAAACAACAAATATTTCCCAGTCTAGTCCAGTCAATTATCATCAAAATTCCAGATATCCAAAACTCTATTTCTGAACAAACGGAATTAAATTACATAATAAATTAGTTCCTCAACATAAATTGTCCCCATAAGATAATAAGATATGCAGACTTAATCACCGGGAAACAAGCTTTACAAACCAGAAACTATGATAATATTACAAAAAATCATTTGTTACACCTTTCAATACATATAGTTGTTAATACGTTTTTCTGTCGCCGAGCGTCAAAATAAAATAACAACATACAGATTCTTTCAGTTTTCAACCAGTTGTGAAAACAAAAGATAATTGTTCATGTTTGAAAGGGTCTATGTTTTTCGCTGTGTCCTAAACGTTCCAAATCTCAATGCATTCTACATCCCGCGACACTTCTCCAAGATCTCGTTCCAGCGCTTCATCTAGGTTAGGGGTGACATCTCTGATGAAAGTTAATCTCGATGTTCACTTAACCTTGCCTCTGCATCCGTACTTTGGAAAAGTCCCTAATGCTTTACATATGATCAAATTGATTATCGCCAGCTTCCTGGAACCCAAAAGAGGATTAACGTTAACGTCCAGTGAAATTAATATCACTACAATTTATCTCACTGATATTTGGCAGTAAATTAGTTAAATCAACTGGCAGCACTATAAAATGACGTAGGCACATTACAACTCAAATGAGGATCTTACAATATGTAAATCTCATCTTGTTAAATAATATTTGCACTAAACTAGCACCCTCTCGTCCTAAACCATTTAGTTATTAATTACAACTTTTGATAATAACACCTCCCCCTCTCAACCCTCCAACCCAATCAATATAACTCAGCTAAATTAAAGAATAACTAATAAATAGACTAAATGTGCACCAAAGCTTTGTTTTCTCAGGCCAAGGTTCAAAGAGAATCGTGCTGTATTCCTGATTGTAAATCACGGGAATTACATATACAGGCTTTAAGGCTCGTGATTTCTCCGAAAATCGTTTATTTTTGTAATTCAAATCACATTTTAGTGACACGGAAAGAAATAATCAGTAACTTAATAAAGTATTGGTAAATCTAATCATTTTATTGTTGACGATGTTTCCAGGCTGAATAACTGAATAACTTATCTGATGGTACGTTAAGGGCACCAGTATAATAACACTTGTATTTTGACTGACTCGAACCTGTGTTTCCCATTTCAAACAAGACGAGTGTTGCAACAGATACTGTGATAAACTACCGATAATATAGTAACAACTGATACTGTAGTAAAATTAACCGATAGTGTAGTAACAACCAATACTGTAATAACTTTTGACTGATACTGTAATAACTGTTCTAACAGATACTGAACAACTTTTGACCGATAATGTAGTAATATTTTTCTTACAGATACTGTAATTACTTTTAACAGATACTGCAGTAATTGTTTGTTGTTACTACATTATCGTTAATTGTAATACAGTATCAGTTGTTAATACATTATCGATGGTTTATTACAGTATCTGTTGCAATAACGAGGTTTGATTGGCTTCAACAATAACATTGACTCAGTATTTGATGTCATCATACCCCAATAGCTAGATTGTCTATTGCCCTTACAATGCTCTTAGTAGTAAATTCTATCTGGCGCTTTCTTTGTTACAGTGACAGAAAAGACTAGCAATTTTCAACTGTAGCGCGATGTGTTCAATGGAATCTCGCCATGGGATCATGAGAGGAGGTATATGTTTTCTCGCCAACCCTCAATTTGCCATGGCAATACCACACCATAATAAAAGAAGACGAACGTCAAACATTGCTGTCCTAAATTAATCGCTATTCCAAATTTCCCAAACTTTTGTAGATGATAGACAAAGTTGTCTCTACACACAACTCAGAACAATACCAAGAGAAAAGACGGTAACATATTCAGAACGGACTATGA
This sequence comes from Cryptochiton stelleri, assembly GCA_031471745.1. Lineage (NCBI taxonomy): Eukaryota > Metazoa > Mollusca > Polyplacophora > Chitonida > Mopaliidae > Cryptochiton > Cryptochiton stelleri. The sequence goes on from JAUELC010008897.1 coordinate 12,200, forward strand.
ATATCGATTATAAGAAGAGAAATCAATGGCTGGGATGTTCCTCGTTAACCCCCCCACTTGTTACACTATACTTTTTACACTCAACAAACTCATGTGGTATGTTTCATGTAGACAATACTGACTCTCTTATGTGGACAATTTAAAAGTACTCATGACACAGAAGGGGTAAAAGATGACGTCATGTGTGATTCTAACGAGATTGTTTCCTCTAGGATCATGTCAGATGATCGGCTCTAACATTGGTAAGTTTTAATCCTGTTACTTCTTGGGAAATCGGTTATAAACAAATGTATTTACGGAAATGCACATCACTTGCGACAAAAATATACCACCAGTTGCTTTGTACGGTATTTAACATCATCGTTTGAGTTTAGATTATAATTTAAGTAGGCTCACATGCGTTGAACAACTACGTCTAGGGGTGGTCTTTATAATACATAAAGAGTATATTTTTGGGTTACGCAGCCCAAATATATCCTTTAATTTATGCATTTGTTTTACCGATTTGTCCGTCATACTACATAAATCTAATAATTCATTGAGGTTCGATGTTGAGACATGTGACACTAGAGAGGTATGGTGTCGTTGATTTTTGACGAACTAAGGTCTCCTGTAAATTTCTCAGCAACTCTTGAGATATCCAAGGTTATTACGTTCATGAGATTCCTCGGTGATAAAGCCGGACGCACACACAACAGACGAAATCAGGCCTTGTCGTAAATGTGTCGAGCAGTCTCCTTGCGATAAAATCGAAAACGACAAAACGTCACGAAATCAAAACGTTGTGATTTCTTGCGAAAAAATGTTATCGCAAAGGTCTGTGTTGACTTAAGACAAAATCTCATGTTCCTGACGGTGTAATACGCGGTTCGAGCTTCTTTGTGTCAAAATACGGTGTAAATTACCAGTTTTTTTTACTTGTTATCTGTCTCTTTATTTCTTTCATAGAATTTGCTTCGCTTGAAGATGTGTGTTTATCAATACATCAAACCATTCAAAGAACTTTAAGGCGACTTTTCGACCACTGGAACGTCCAAATACAAGTTATCCACAATAATACACCACGACCTTCAGTACAATATTCGTTCTTAGGTATGTCAGAACTGTCAAATACATTTTCAAGTCCAGTTCTCATATCTTCACGGCAGTTAAGATCAACTTAGACCAAGATCTCTTTATGGAACAAATACATAAGACCCGTCTATTGAAATCAACTGAGATCCTTTGTCTGGTTAAAAAAAAGCAAAACCAGTAGGTTTGTTTAAAGAAAGAGCGTGCGGACTTCGTATATGGCCTAAAGCAATTTGGCCCATTTCCAGATATGTTTATTGGCATATTCATCTATTGTCAGCTTTGACATGTTGTTAATATGGTATTTGGCAAATTTTCCAAATGTACTTCTATCATATTTCTGATATGTCACTGTTGATCTAAAAGCAATAGTACAGAGGAAATAGCACCTTTCAGGTAGTGGGAAAACCAATAGCTGCGAGGACATTTCTTGAGCTTTAATATTCAGATATGATTACCGAATACACTTGATTTTGGATAAATAGCTGTCCAATAGATACACGTTTCAACACTTGTGTTTTTTCCGGGGTCGTTCTACGTGATATGGAAAGGTTTTAGAAAAAATATATCTCGAAAACGCTTGTTAAAAACCAAGCCCAAATTGAAACATAAGCTAACAAATAACATTCTGAGCACAAAAAAACAATAAATAATATTTTCCAGTCGAGTCCAGTCAATTATCATCAAAATTCCAGATATCCAAAACTCTATTTCTGAACATAAATTGTCCCCAAAAGATAATTAAATATGCAGACTTAATCACCATAAAATAAACTCAGATAGATTCTTTCGCTTTTCAACCAGTTGTGGAAATAAAAGATAATTGTTCTTGTTTGAAAGGGTCTATGTTTTTCGCTGTGTCCTAAACGTTCAAAATCTCAATGCATTATGCATCCCGCGACACATCTCCGAGATCTCGTTCTTGCGCTTCAGCTAGGTTAGGGGTGACATCTCTGATGAGAGTTAATCTCGATGGTCACAACCTTGCCTCTCTATCCGTGCTTTTGAAAGGTCCCTTATGCTTTACATATGATCAAATTTATTATCACCAACTTCCTGGAACCCAAAAGAGGATTAACGGTGACGTTCAGTGAAATTAATATCACTAAAATTTATATCACTGATATTTAGCAGTAAATTAGTTACATCAACTGGCAGCACTATAAAATGACGTAGGCACATTACAACTCAAATGAGGATCTTACAATATGTAAATCTCATCTTGTTAAATAATATTTGCACTAAACTAGCACCCTCTCGTCCTAAACCATTTAGTTATTAATTACAACTTTTGATAATAACACCTCCCCCTCTCAACCCTCCAACCCAATCAATATAACTCAGCTAAATTAAAGAATAACTAATAAATAGACTAAATGTGCACCAAAGCTTTGTTTTCTCAGGCCAAGGTTCAAAGAGAATCGTGCTGTATTCCTGATTGTAAATCACGGGAATTACATATACAGGCTTTAAGGCTCGTGATTTCTCCGAAAATCGTTTATTTTTGTAATTCAAATCACATTTTAGTGACACGGAAAGAAATAATCAGTAACTTAATAAAGTATTGGTAAATCTAATCATTTTATTGTTGACGATGTTTCCAGGCTGAATAACTGAATAACTTATCTGATGGTACGTTAAGGGCACCAGTATAATAACACTTGTATTTTGACTGACTCGAACCTGTGTTTCCCATTTCAAACAAGACGAGTGTTGCAACAGATACTGTGATAAACTACCGATAATATAGTAACAACTGATACTGTAGTAAAATTAACCGATAGTGTAGTAACAACCAATACTGTAATAACTTTTGACTGATACTGTAATAACTGTTCTAACAGATACTGAACAACTTTTGACCGATAATGTAGTAATATTTTTCTTACAGATACTGTAATTACTTTTAACAGATACTGCAGTAATTGTTTGTTGTTACTACATTATCGTTAATTGTAATACAGTATCAGTTGTTAATACATTATCGATGGTTTATTACAGTATCTGTTGCAATAACGAGGTTTGATTGGCTTCAACAATAACATTGACTCAGTATTTGATGTCATCATACCCCAATAGCTAGATTGTCTATTGCCCTTACAATGCTCTTAGTAGTAAATTCTATCTGGCGCTTTCTTTGTTACAGTGACAGAAAAGACTAGCAATTTTCAACTGTAGCGCGATGTGTTCAATGGAATCTCGCCATGGGATCATGAGAGGAGGTATATGTTTTCTCGCCAACCCTCAATTTGCCATGGCAATACCACACCATAATAAAAGAAGACGAACGTCAAACATTGCTGTCCTAAATTAATCGCTATTCCAAATTTCCCAAACTTTTGTAGATGATAGACAAAGTTGTCTCTACACACAACTCAGAACAATACCAAGAGAAAAGACGGTAACATATTCAGAACGGACTATGAATATCGATTATAAGAAGAGAAATCAATGGCTGGGATGTTCCTCGTTAACCCCCCCACTTGTTACACTATACTTTTTACACTCAACAAACTCATGTGGTATGTTTCATGTAGACAATACTGACTCTCTTATGTGGACAATTTAAAAGTATTCCTGACACATAAGGTTTAAAGATGATGTTATATGTGATTCTAACGGGATTGTTTCCTCTAGGATCATGTCAGATGATCGGCTCTAACATTGGTAAGTTTTAATCCTGTTACTTCTTGGTAAATCGGTTATAAACAAAAGTATTTACGGAAACGCACATCACTTGCGACACAAATATACCACCAGTCGCTTTGTACGTTATTTAACACCATCATTAGAGTTTAGATTATAATCTAAGTAGGCTCACATGCATTGAACAACTACGTCTAGTGGTCTATATGCCCATAAGTTATGCATTTGTTTTACTGATTTGTCCGTTATACTACTTATATCGATGAATTCGTTGAGGTTCGATGTTGAGACAAGTGACACTAGAGAAGTATGGAGTATGGTTTTGACGAATTAAGGTCTCCTGTACATTTTTTCAGCAACTTGAAATATCCTAGGCTATAACCTTCCTGAGATATCTCGGTGATAAAGCCGGACGCACACACAACAGACGAAAGCGAACCTTCTCGCAAATGTGTGCGGCAGTCTTCTTGCGATAAAATCGAAAACGACAAAATGTCACGAAATCAAAACTTTGCGATTTCTTGCTAAAAAATGTGATCGCAAAGGTCTGTGTTGACTAAAGACAAAATCTCAGGTTCCTGGCGGTGTAATACGCGGTTCGAGCTCCCTTGTGTCAAAATACGGTATTTTTTAATGTGAGATATGGCTAAAAACTTGTTATAACACCACGCAACATAGAAATAACGCTATCATATCTTAAGCGTGTAAATGATATAGATAAAATCGCGTACTTTTTTATTACATGCTATTTTGTCACAACAGATGTCCGTGGATTTTTCTTGCAACAAAATCGGTTGCTGCAGTGACTGATTTTTTTCAAAAATCGCAAACGACGTCGCGATGAATGGTATAACTTGCTTGCCACGAAGATTTACTTTGAACAGTTAATATATTTCACTAAAGGCAATCAAAGAAAAGCATAAAAATGTAACCAAAGTTTGTTATTATTCGATCATACAAACTAGGTAGGAAACATTGTGTAAATAGCCTTTAAATGCCGACCTTTTTGAGACTTACTGGGTGTTACTGGGTGTTCATGTCGGTTGAACGAATTGTGCAAAATTGGTAACAACAAAGACACAAATTCTGGATGAATCCGTATATTGACCGTGGCGTAATTGGAAGCTTTACCACAGCAAAGAGTAATTTGTCCAAAGAGTTAACCAGCCTTCTGACTTGTTTAGTCCTAGGTTATTGGTTCTTTCTATAGGAACCAAGGTATTTGGAATTCTGCTATTTTCGAGTCTCGTCGGCACTGTTATATCTAAGTAGGAATATCTTGCTGAAGGTCGTGGAGTATTATTGTCAATAACTTGAAGAATTTGGACGTCCCATAGGTCGAAAAGTCGCCTTAAATTTATATGAATGGCTGGATGTATTAATCGCTTAAAGAAAAACACACTTCTTCAAGCGAAGCAAATTCTCAGTAAAAAATGAAGAGATAGATTACAGTAAAAAAAAAACTGTTCGTCAGTATGTGTAAATGTAAATACAATCGCCTTCAAAAGTCTAATCATGTCCAGCTTGAAGCGATTGAATCGTACCTTGTGAAATGGGTTTTATGTACTTACAGATCAGTACTTTGGTGAAGACATTTTTGTCAACGCCTGCATTCACTGTTGATCTGACACTGTAAAGATGGAAATTGTTATTCAATAGAATAAAGACGTCATATATAGAGTCAAACATTAGGGATGTTCATTTGATCTTCTGTGAATGCATGGAGCCTCTTTCACGCCATCAGTTTGAAGGTAATGGAAAAGGTTAACGATATCCTCTGGTAAAGCGATCTGCTGATGGGAATGACGTAATGAGATCATCTGAGAAACTGTGTGGTTTGTGCCCAGATCGGATGCAGTCAATTACTCATCGAAATGAGAAAAACACCCATAATGAGTCGATGTCACGGGGCCCAATAAGTAATTGCAGCAAAACAGTGTTTTCGGTCTTGTTTAGAATACACATGCAACCGCCTTTGAGTATTGTTTGTTCGTTGGCAGAGGATATTCAAACTGGTCGTCAGTTTATGCTATGCATTTGTCTCTTTCTATGGTAATCGCCCACGATTATATTGTTTTGCTTTTTTCCAGATCTAGTCTAAGGTCGAAATACTGGACTATCAAATCATCCTGATATGTTTCAATGACCATTTTCCGGAATTAGTGTACATATTGAACACATTTTCCCCGTGCTCAATTTCTATTGGTCAATTATCGCGTTCCCTCTTTAAAGAATTTGTGTCCCTCGAGAGTAAAAATCGATTATCATCAAAACCTGGGAAACCAATAACTAAATTAAAGTGTGTTGTACATTAAGAAGAAAAAAAAATACAATGAAAGGTGAGCACTAATCTCGTCCGATCTAATGTATCCTTTAACAAACACCTAAAACAACAGTAAATGTCATGACATTACGATGTAGGCATACACATCTGGCTCTTGTCTTATTAGTCTCCTCCGTTAAACGCTCACTGTTCCGAAAGTGTTGATGTAAAAGAGATAGTACACAGAAAATAGAACCTTCCAGATTGTAGGAAAGCCAAGTGCTGTGAGGACATTTGTTGAGGCCTTAGATATAACTTTTCATATTCAGATATGATTACCAAATACACCTGATTTTGTATAAATAGCTGTCCAATACATTCACGTTTCAAAGTTTGTGTTTGTTCTGATTTTTGTGTTTGTTTGATTGATGTTAAACGTCGTACTCGAGGGTATTTCACTTATATGGCGACGGATTATCCACGTCGTAATCTGCCTTACTAAATACGGAGGAAAATCGCGCGGCCCCCTCAATTTCTGAACAAACGGAATTAAATTACATAATAAATATGTTCCTTCACGAATTTTGTCCTCTCAGGCACCCTGGAGACAATTAAATATGAAGACTTAATCACCGGGAAACAAGCTTCAATAACCAGAAAATATGGTGATATTAAAACCTTATTTTTATAACCATGTCTATACTTATAGTTGTTCCACTGTTCTGTCGGCGGGTGTGAAATTAACACTATACAGTCCACCTCTCTGGCTTCACACTAAGTCATGAAAACACGAAACACAATTATTGTTCTGGTTTGAAAGTTCTAGGCCTGATTTCAAACACCACTAGTTGTTACGTGCAGTGTTTGGTTGTGACAATGATAGCCCTGCAAGTCATATTAAAGAAGCCGCCATGATCAAAATAGATAGTCATTGATAAAATAATGGATGTCGTCAGATGTTCGATTTCCCCATGACTGCTTATACTAGATATTTTTATTACTTCGTCGGCGAACTAATCTACCAGCGGGAGAATTTGCTTGGTGGTTCCAAGTATATAGTTATAATTACGGTACCAAATACATAATGTTTTGGCAAATTTGTTTGTGACCTGGTAGACAAATTAAGTTGAAACGATCTTTTATCAAGAAAGACAGACAGAGAGACATATGAATTCATGCAGACCTCTAGCAGTATGTAACAGGTCTGTTTCAGTAGACAAATTATAAGCACCAATTTGTAGTCCCTTCTCGATCCCAACTGGTATTAATTCCATTCTAGAAAAACTAACAAACATGTTTGTCAAGTGATAAAATAAACAATGATACCATTGGACATACATATCAGATCTGAAACCTTTTTTTATGTCCCATATAGTTAGTAACATAATAAAATAGGTTTTATCTGTGTGGATATCATTGATTTGCCGAAAGCCCAAATAAACTTAGCCTGAAACCCATTTATCAGATATTATTCAGTTAATGCAAGGGACTTTGTAGGATAATTATGCATCCATGAACATAGATTCCTTTACAACTGTTAGCAGACGTTCTTAACCTTCCAAGATAATCATTATCTTTGACTGATTTGCTGTTGTTTAAATGCTACATACATAGTAAAGGATATATGGTTGTATGGCTACATGTTTGATTAAATTAACCATATACGCCTAGGTATAGAACTAAATGATTGATTACATTATGTCGTCTCTTGGTAAGACATGAACTGCAAATGTATTATGAGACCATAGAATTATAAAATTACATAGATTTGGTCTGGGATGAGATCATTTATACAAAGTTGTTAATATTCTACTTTAGATGGGATTCTTTGTTAAACACCTGCAGTTACTATAAGTCAAATACGCACCCAAAATTAGAGGTTTTCAACAACTTCAGTTCTGATTGCCTCGATTTTAACAAGTTTTGAAGTTTGTTTATAAATTAAAACATTTACGTTGAAAAAAAAAATATCCAATGTGTACAAGGCTTGTACGAGCCAGAAAAAAATCCTGCCATAATTCGAATTCAACGTAAAGAGGGCCGGCCATCTTCCCTCATATGTATCAACAGAGCCATTGATCCGTGCGGCGAATGGCTTACATATGTTACGAGTCAACGTTTGGAATATTGTATAGGGGCGGGGCTAATAACCGTTAACTTGGAGCCCGTCGGTATATGAAAGCGTGGCCCTGATTTGACAGCAAATTGACACATCCTCATTTAAATATGCTGGCAGAATTTTCTGTTTTTAGATTTCTTGTTATTTTTAAACTTTCACAGAATTAACAGAAAGCCTATAAATTTTACTTCTTGAGAAAAATATCTATAACTTTTTTTTAATATTGTATAGGGGCGGGGCTTATAGCCGTTGACTTGGAG
>JAUELC010008898.1:0-13371 GCA_031471745.1 Cryptochiton stelleri
AACATACATACAACAGTGCACAGTGGTAACAGAAAGAAGACATTTTCGTATTACGTGTACAAATCACGTGATCTCCCCTGTGCTGGGATGGCGCATATATAGGCCTATGCGAGAGTCGCTATCAAGGTTAAAAACCACCATTGGCATGAGTGCACACACCATTGGAGAATTCGCCACAGAATAGTGACGAAGGAGAGGGGATTGGCTGTTGATGAGACCTGATGGTTGAGAGTGCACGCACCATTGGATAATTCGCCACAGAATAGTGACGAAGGAGAGGGGATTGGCTGTTGATGGGACCTGATGGTTGAGAGGTTTTCAGAATGAGATCATTTTTTATTTGTAATATAATAGCTTGTGAAATATGACAAAAGTTAATTTGTAGCTAAAAATAAAACTGGAGTTTAGTACTGATTTGGATATTCAGCCCTTTTCACGGTTTCAATGGAGATTTTAGACACAACTCGAAAAGTAGATGGACATGGTACATTGATTTTCTACAGTTTCTACAATTTCCAAAGCCCAAATGTCCCTCTTTCTCTGAAGGTATGACACTATGGGCAATAATTTTCACACACTTTTTCACTGGGTACATTTACTACATAAATAGAAGGGCGATTTTTTGGTGGTTCTTAACATCAAGCGCAACAGCAGAGCTGGCTTATATTCTCTATCGAGAATGTCCGAATCTAAACTCGTGTGTGTCTGCGCCATTCTTTCTGATTTCTCTTTGTTTTTCGGGATTCGAACCTATAGAACCAGCTTGGAAGAAACAAGATGGCGCGTAGAAACCTCAGAGGTGAAGTCGCGGAGTAGATTCCCTAATAACGTTAATAATGATGTCATGTATGTATCTAAGTTTCACGCGATGTATTTCCTGAGTATCCTATGTACAAAGATAAGTGTTGTATGACGTTCTAACTGACTTAATAGACCAATACAAAACTATTTTGTACCTCGGGCTAAGGGCAGCATGTTCCAACACAGTCATGCTGGCTTTACTTAGCACTGAAGGAACATTCATTTTCCAACAGCCTATCAATCAATTAAAACTGTCTTGTTCGGTGCAATTTTGTTATCAGTACCTAGAAGGCTACACAGAAGAGAATATATAGTTGCATCTAAAAACATAACACGCGTAGCAGTTATATTAGCGGAACGGACTTATAGTGTTAAGAACGTTGAATGTCAACACACAACTAATATCAGTAATGATCTTGTCATAGTCAGTAGACCTACTTCCAGACAGTGTAATAGTTCTGGGGAAATTCCTAATTCTACTCTCCGTTCAGAATAATAAGAACTTTCCAGTACTAGAGCCATTTCTCGGCTGAGTGATTTATCATCCTCGTCAACATTCCCATTCCACCGCCATTTGAACTCAGAGATACTAAGCAGAACTCTCCAGCAAAGGAGGCGTTTAAGTTCACTTTGCCTCATTTTGGCTAATGACCTGGACCCGTTTGTAAAAAAAAAACATGACTACATCAAGTGTAAATGAACTATGAATATAACATGTAGTTAAGGTGGTTGAAAATAACTCAAGACACAGCTGCAATTTATAGGAACGTGTAGGGGCGCAAGATTGTTTCGCTCAAGTTTAAAACAGTTTGTTTGGTGTCAAAAGGATCCGATTTTGTGTCGTCTCTCACGGTACACTTTCTCTCTTATTTGAATGTTGTAGTTATATATTGTCTGCTATTATCGTGGCTCACTTCGTGTAGCTTCGGCGTAGCTTCAGTTTTATGACGGAAATGTTCGAAACGAAGATCGTGTTCGAAACGAACACGCCATTTTCTCCTGATTTCACCGTTTAACGGGATTCGAGGCTTTGGAGCGAACTTGGGAAAAACAAGATAGCACCTACTTACCTTAGAGGTGCAGTGTCGCAGAAGATTTCCAAATAACGGAGACGGATTATGTCCACCCTTCGACTGACACCATTCGTCATATACGGTTGTTTGTTTGATTGGTGTTTAATGTTAGAATCAACAGTATTTCGCTTATATATCGGTTACATTACCCGTGCTTGGTTGAAAAACGGGAAGAAACCTCGTAAAAACCATCCCCCGATCCCCGCGGTCACCGGTGCACCTTCCCTTAGTGAATCCTCGGTTAAGAGAGTCAACAGTCCGCCTCCAGCATTTGCGGTACATTACAAGCCCACTGCGCCACGACACGGCCTCAGTCATATAAGTGAAATAACCATGAGAACAAATTTAAACGCCGATGAATTCTTCAAGGGAAGATAACTCTGTCTAATTTAAGGACTATTTGCAGCTGAGCCTACTCGATCTACGGATATCAATAAAAACATTTCTTTTTACAGAGTATGTTTGGAAATCTATTAAATTTTTTCTGAAGATAATATCAGGTTCTGAATTAATGATGTTGACACTCTGATTGTTTGGTAATGAAGCGATTTCAATTGAGTCCGTCTATATTAAATATCCTATTTCTAGGACAACCAGTTGGTTCAATGTCTTAAATTGGGCCAATGTCTTTAGTTGGGTAATTTTCTTAAATTAGGCCAATATCTTAAATTGAACAATTGTCTTGAATTATGCCAATATCTCCAATTGCACCAATGTCTTAAACTGCACCAATGTCTTAAATTGCACAAATGTATAAAATAAATTCGATGTTTTAAATTGCACCAATGTGTTAATTTGCGTTAATGTCTTAAATTGGGTTAATGTATGAAATTGGGTCAATGTATTAAATTGGGTCAACGTAATTAATTGCACCAATAACTTAAATTGTACCAATGTCTTAAATTGTACCAATGTCTTAAATTGTGTTCATGTTTTAAATTGGGTCAACGTAATTAATTGTACCAATGTCTTAAATTGCGCCAATGTCTTTAATTGCCTGAATATCTTTAATCGGGCTAATGCATGAAATTGGGTCAATCTTTTAAATTGCACCGATGTATTAAATTAGGTCAATGTCTAGAAATGGTCCAATGTCTTACAATGCGTCAATGTCTTAAATCGCGCCAATAAAAACTGCGTAAATTGCGGCTAGCACAAGACATGTAACAGTGATCCACTACGATATGGGCTGTCATTTGACCTATAAGCCATTCTAGCTTTCTCCTGACAGCTTGTTACTGCACAGACACGCCGTACAGTGTATAATTAGACATACTGCTTCCTAGCTGCTATTTATATGCATATCTAACGTAGCAATGCGATGAAATCATTGGATGAAAATATATATACTAGAGGATATCCTTGTTTAGGGAAAAAAACATTCGAGTCCTCCGAACATGCACTCCAAGAATATTTTGCTGAATATTTCCACGTAGCAGACACGGTTTATAACTTTGTCAGTTGTTGTTGTTGTTGTTGTGGTGGTTGTTATTGCCACTAACTTTAATAAACACTAAAAGCACTACTTCTCAGCCAATGCTAACTGGAACTGCATGGAACCCAGTGCGCTCCTGAATCAACGACTATATTTATAAACCCTTTAATTTCAGCCGCTGATAAATTAGGATTGGTTTTGCTAGGCGGTTAGATCCGATGAAGTCGTTGTATTACTTTAGTACACCCATCATAGTTGTACGGAAATACATAGTATATACTCACTAACTTATTATCATTTGCTGACAATATCCACTCTTATCGAAGTATATGTCAAAGATTACGTTATATTTGTGAGCTAACGTAGAATCTTGTAAGCGTAAGATATCTTTCTATGAATTTCTAAATTCATAAACTTACCAGGCAAACGACTATATACATTCAAACTTCTTCATTAGCTTTGAATGAACATTTCAATGTCTATTCTGACAACGTTCTCAGGCATATAATATGAATTTCTATGACTGTTTACCTCAGTTTTCTTTACTTTTGAGAATAAAAGCGCAATATCCTGACCAATCATACCACGGGAACCTGACGTGAATAAGAACAAATTAAAGCACAATATCGTGACCATTAATACCACGGGCACCTGACGTGAATAAGAACAAATCAAAGCACAATATCGTGACCATTCATACCACGGGCACCTGACGTCAATAAGAACAAATTAAAGCGCAATATCGTGACCATTCATACCACGGGCGCCTGACGTCAATAAGAACAAATTAAAGCGCAATATCGTGACCATTCATACCACGGGAACCTGAGGTCAATAAGAACAAATTAAAGCGCAATATCGTGACCATTCATACCACGGGCACCTGACGTCAATAAGAACAAATTAAAGCGCAATATCCTGACCATTCATACCACGGGCACCTGACGTCAATAAGAACAAATACACTTCACGCTATACTATGATTTTTGTCATTTAATGCATTTATAGTTTGGTTTAATAATGTTTCTCGTAAAAATAATTTACTGCAAAAAATATAATAATTGTAGTATGACATTTTGTGACAATTACATAAGTATCGTTTTATTCCGTTCCTTTTACCTGGCGCATTTAAGACAATTACAAATACAACATGGTCGATTTATGTGCGTTTATTTTAATTTAATCAAATGAAGTGCAGTGACTATACAAAAGATCCGACATGACCCTCATTAAGCTATTCGTTTCAAAGCATTCCATAAAATTTTAAATGAAATGTACGCATAATTTCTTCCTGAAGTAGCATACATTTAACATTAATATTAGTTCAACCGAGGGATTTTTTTTATAATTCTGCTATCAAATGATCCCACTGTACTTTATTTATCAGATAAGAACAAATAAACTGTAACGTTGCAATATAATCTCTGCCATTTAGTGCATATATAGAGTTTGGTTTAATAATGTTTCTCGTAAAAACTGTCCAGGATCAACAAAGACTCTTCCATATCGTACCCCTGGTGTTTTATTTGGCAATGTCTGCTTCTATTTTCAGCCCAATTTAAGGTAAGAAAGCAATAAAATATTGACAGACAGAATCCACCTGGAACCATTATACGGGTTATACATGCGTTTTATTGCCCTCCTATTGCCTGGCCCAATATCTCCATTGGACAATAAATATTTATTCAATCTCTACCAGTGGTCCTTGCGTAAGCCAATTTCAAGCAAAATAGCAGTGGTAAGTAAAAATAAGTAAAACAGTAGCAGATCATCAGAAGCATGGATGCCAAGAAAAATTATGAATTTATTGATTTATTTAAATAGTTCGGGAATGTATGTTGCATTAAAGTGAAAGAAATTTTAACCTAAATTTTTCATCTTTTTCGACAGTTTTTTTTACCTTGTTTCACAATTGTCTATATATATTATAGCCTTGTAATATACACACATAACACTAACAACCAACAGAAGACCGGCTGCTTTTCTCCTCAACGTCAGCTGTTCCATTGAGCGTATATTTTAGAATTGGTAAATAAACTAACAGAATGTCACTGAATGTCAATGTTGTATTTTACAGAAATCCAAGCACCTCACCCTGAAATTTATATAAACTAACACTCACAACATACTATGCCAAGGAAGGTAAATTTTACTTTGTAAAAATATTTTTTTAAAAAATCGAATTTAAGTCAAAGAAATATTTTATGAGAGAAATATACATGCATTTTAAAAACAGACAATGGTATTCGCCAGGGGAGCTAGTTATGCCCACAATTATTAAATTATTGAAGGCAATCTTGAATCAAATATTTATGTTCCAAATTTTGTGTATTAGGCATGCATGTTTGGGTTCCCTGATAACAAAACTGTTTAAACTGTTAGTAAACTGTTTCAGCATTTTTCCATCTGCCATCAGTTTTCTCGTTGCCACCAAGCTAAAGAGGCTTTTTATAAAGCAATGGCATACTGTATTGTCTCTAAACGAACCGCCCGAAGAGGATGTATGTTGTTAAGAAAGTAAACAAACATAAAATGTGTACAGGTATCAGATATATTTTCAGAACAACTGTTGTAACATAGCGATATCGACTTAAATGTAACAAAAAACACGCACAAACACTGCCTATGTGTTAGCTTTACATGCTGTGTATGTACAAATAGTCACCTATTGGATATTTTTCGTGTAATTAAGTCGTACAAAATTAGAAACTCTGTCCCATATAGTAACTTCTCCCGGCACAGATAAGTTACTGACAGGTGTAGGAATGGTAAAAAGGGTGTCAGCTCACACAAAGGTCGCTAGATACATGTTTAACTTTAATTCACATTTACATATAAAGAAAGAAATAAAGAAATACCGAAAAAAACGTACAACAAATCTGCAGATAAATTTACACTAAAACGTCCGAACGTAGTATTTGGCCAGGAACAGTTCTGCCATTTTGAAATTATGATGTCATATCAAAAATCTGACTGAGTTAGTTGCAAAAAGATTTGATTCGAATTACCGGAGATTAACATTAACATTTTGTGAGTAACAATAAGGGACAGTTCCTGGTCCAATAAACAAACACAGGTTTCCAATATAGAATGTTTCTTCTATACGTGAGCGGCTGGATGGTGGATGGAGCTTCCTGTTGCCCTGGTGCATCAGAGCTAAGAAGGAACACGAAGCCGATCTGTTCTGGCGTCCTGTTATGTCCTGTGCTTGTCTTGTATCTTGTCATTGTTTGTTGCGGCTGATGTCTGGGGTGGTTTCCTCCGCCCATTAGGATGGCGCGCCGTTATTGGGTGAAATAACCTTAAGTAAAACCCTAATCCATCAAACTATACATTAGCACTCACTAGTTAGTACAAAGGTTCAGTAGTCAGACCGTTCACTAATCTCGAAGTGTAATTTGTCTGATGGTTCTCGAGCCGGAAGGTTCACCTGCCCGAAGTTAATGAATATAGCGGTTTTATATAATACTCATCTCGAAGGTTCATATGTTCGAACTCTTGTATCGAAGTTAAAAAGCAAAAAGGTTCACTATAGTCCGAAGTTAACGTGTATGAATGTTCACTTGTCCCATGGAAGGTCACGAAAGTCAGAACTCTCTAAGATGGTTCTCTTGTGCTTATGCTGTATACTCCGAATGGTTACCAGACCAAAGTTTGACTAGACCGAAGTGTGTGCTTACTTGGTGTCTTTTTTACGTGTTTTCGGTAACGTAACATGTTCTCCAATAAAACATAAAACGTAAAAAGCATAAACATAAAGCAATAATGTTACATGATAAAACCGTACTTGTATAACATGATTGTATTAGACAAAGAGTCGGCATGTAAGTTATTGAAATGACTTCCAATGCTGATTATACATGCGGTGATGCTCTTTCTTTTGGGATACCTTGTAAAGTGCACACATCTTTCTTTTGCCCTTTTTTTTTACCGAAACATGTCTTTCGAAATGCTGGCGTAATGTAAAAACAATAACATAGCTTCGTATTAGGTTACGTTAGGTGTCTGTTGACCGGGAAAAGTTTGCTAAGTGGTAACAGGAGACTTCGGTTTAACGACGGAGATGTCCGAATCTATGCTCGTGTGTATCTACTCGCCATTTTCCTCTGATTTCCCCTTGTCTTTTTCTGAATTCGTAGCTATTGAACCAGCATGGGATAAACAAGATGGCGTGTAGATACCCTAGAGCTCGTGTGTATCCACACGCCATTCTCCTCTGATTTCCCCTTGTCTTTTTCTGAATTCGTAGCTATTGAACCAGCATGGGATAAGCAAGATGGCGTGTAGATACCTTAGAGGTGAAGCCTCGCAGATGTTTCCCGAATGACGCTTAGAATGGTGGCACATTCTGGCCTTTTACATGGCGTTTGTCTTGTAGTCTTGTTGTCTGATATTATTGTTTGTTGCCAGTGTCTTGTTTCCATAACCAATTAGACTGTCATGCCGTCATATGATTGAATAAAACGAGTGCGGCGTGAAACACCAAGCATGCTTACAATATAATATTAGCTTAACCATTCTGTTGTGAATTTTGTGTCAGTGTGTTCTATCTTTTGACTAAGAATAGTTCGCCGCCATTTTAAAATGATGACGTCATATCCTCCACCTCCCCCCCCCCAAAAAAATATGTGGCACAAAAAGATACTGCCATTCACCGAACGCGTACAGCGAGTGAGGATAACTTGGAAAGCATTGGTGGTTCTATCGTTATCCTCTCTGCAGCTCAGTGGGTAGAGCCCTGGGTATGTACGCCATAGGACCCGGGTTCGAATCCCGATCGAGGGGGGCGTGCTTTTTTCCTTTTTATTTATAAAAGATACATGATTTTGGTTTATTCGCAATAGACAAGTCCTAGATTAGTTAGTCTCCTACAAGACGGAGTTAGTTATGTATTGGATTGTTAGTATAATGATCTCGTAAGGTGGCGCTTTATGTGTTAGTACTTGGAAAATGTGGAAAGCCTGTCGTTTGAGAGAGTGTTTCAAAACAGATGGTTGTTCTTTATAACTGGTTCATTGGCAAAGTATTGTGTTGGCTGCGGCAGTGCGGATGCATCTATCTATTCCTGCTCCAAGTGTCTATACCGACCGCAACGGTTTCGTTTTGCAACGATCTCTACGGGTCTTGTTACAAGAGAAATGTATCCTGGTCTCCTTCCTCCTGATGGAGCTATCGATGCGGTCAACCTACATATAGGCTACTTCCAGCCCAGCCCTAAAGTTCTGGAGCGGGGCTCCGGCCGTTGGTTCATTCCTGGTGTCAACCAGTCATATTATACTGACTCGTGGTCGACCAATCACATTATACTGACACCAAGCCAACCGATCACATTTTATTGACACCAGGCCCACCTGTCACAGTATACTGACACCAAGCCAACCAATCACAGTATACTGACCCCAGCCCAATCAGTCACAGTACAGGCTAATGACACCGGGTCAACCAGTCGCGTTATACTGACACTGGGTCAACCAGTCGCGTTATACTGACACTGGGTCAACCAGTCGCGTTATACTGACATTGGGTCACGTCGTCGCTGACCTTGTGTTTTAATCCTGGGCGCTTTGGGAAGAAATAAGAAACTAGGTGCACATAAAATACCTCTGTGCCGACCAGTACGGTATAAGCCAGACCTAGCAGATGCTGAAGTGCAGAGGGCATATATCTCCTTGCGCCAGACTAACTGCACGAGGCAGGGGGTGGGGGAGGGGTAACTCAGTCGCTAGGTTACCCGCGAGCTACATCTAAAGAGGCGCATTGTTTGCATGTGTGTATACACATGTACTCGACCTGTGTTTTATGCATTGGATGCTCTTAAATAAATACACAGAAGCAACCTGTTCTGGGTAGGCACTACACTATAGGAGATTAAAACCCCGTTACACGTTAAGACATTTAGATAGAGACTTTCCATAACATTTCCGGTAAAAAAAAAACTTTCAGTGTGTACATGTATATCGTGAGCCTCCGTACCTCAGTCTGCAGAGTGTCGGGCCTGTAAACCAAAGGTCCCGGGTTCGAATCGCGGTGGAGCAAGCATTTTTTTCTCTCTGCATTTATTAAAATATATATACGCTAGAACCAGGTTTTCAGGCAAAAACCAATTATGAGTAAGATCCAATTAAAAAAAAAGATGCTACTTTAGCGTCCCTGTGTAAGTGCTTCACATGTAGAGAGAGACGCGCAGTCGTCACTGAGTTAGAATCCGGGTTGGCATCCAATCGTGAGCCTCTGTAGCTCAATCGGTAGAGTGTTGGGTCTGTAACGCACGCGGCGCGGGCTCGAATCCAGGTGGAGGCAACCATCTTTTTTTCTGTATGCAATTATAAAAATATAATATGTCTGTTGTTTCATAACTAATATAAAAACGCTACTTTTAACTGATAAAAATTAATTAATATTAGATGTATAGATTGAGAGAAAATAAATATTGTATAGATTAGACAATCGTATAACACTCTAGTCTAAGCAAAACGAAATATAAATATTATAAAAAGTAGACGGCTTATCCTGCTGTTTATTTACTTACTCGGGTTCCTATTATCTATGCACGTAGCTAATAATGTAAACTCTACTCTTATTACGGTGTAACTGTTACATCATAATTTCAGAACTCATATTTAGATCGATTCTCGCCAGATTGTTTGTTTGTTTGTTTGTTTAATTGGTGTTTAACCTCGTACTTACGGGTGGGCCCATTTCACTTATATGGTCACGGATTATCCACTTCTTACTCCACCTGACACTATAATGGTGGAAAATCGGGAGGAAACCTCGCATCAAGAAGAGTGAGTTAGATATATATTTTGCCACTTAAGGACCACTTTACGGGGGTCCACGGAATGTTTTCGAAGGCCAGGTGCCACAAATGTAAGATCTCTCCATACATTAGATAGTAAACACAGAAGCGCACCCTATAAGCATTACGAGGAGATTGTATTAAGGATTTATGATTGCTTGGTTGTAACATGAATGTTAAACTGACATATTGGGTATACATCATACACAGATGGTGTTGGCATGTATGCATATAGGAATGAGCGTCCGCAGCTAAGTCGCGGGAGGCTGTAGATTGATTCCTGTAGCCCTGGTGCTCTCAGAGCTAAGGGGCAACATGAAGCCGACATGTTTTCCCCTGTATTCTTCCACAATGTAGTATGTCCTGCGCTTGTCTGGCACCTTGTCTTTGTTTGTTGCCAGTGGCATCGAGGGTGGTTTCCTTCACCTAATAGGCTTGCACGCCGTCATATAAGTTAAATAACCTCAAGTACGGCGTAGTACCACAATTAAACAAACAAACCGTAGCTCATTCAGTAGCGAGTATGCCCTGCTAACCAAAGGGTCATGGTTCGAGCCCCGATAAAGACAGGCGATTGTTTCTTTCTCCTTCCCACAATATTGGTGCGAGAAATCGGGTAACACAATATCGAGAGCCTACGAACCTCGAGCGGTGTTGGTCCTGCTAGTCAGAGGCCCAGGGTTCGATTTCCGGTGAAGGCATGCAATTTTTTTTCTTTCCATACATTTAACATGAGCCTCTGTACCTCAGTCGGTAGAGTGTTGGGCCTGTATCCGAAACACCCGAGTTCGAATCCCGGTGGAGCGACTTTTTGTTTCTCTTTTCATTTATAACAATATAGGCCTACATATTCCAGAATCGGGCTTTCGGATTAACTCAAGCAAAATTAATTTGTGAGTTGGATAAAAAAGATTTAACTTGGTGCGTTTCTCTGTCAGTTTTTTATTATTATGTAGAGATCGAGATAAACACCGTCTTCAATGGGTTAGAATTCGGGTAGTCTTCTTTCTTGAGATTCTGTAGCGGTAGAGTCTATGTTCTGTGAGACAAATGGCCCGGGTTCGAATTCCGCTGGAGGGATCTAAATGTTGTTGTCTTGTTTTTTTAATATACGCCAGAAGCAGGATATCGGACTTTCTCAAACGGAAAATACGCAATTGTGAGTAAAATATCTAGAACGAAACGGTACTTCTTTGAAATAAAATTAATTACGAACAAGTCAACGAACAAATAACCATTTGTTTGTGTATGTTACCCGTAACAATTCGAGATTGAGATCTATTAAAAACTTGTTTGTGAGAGTTTATCCAGAACATGAGATGATTTATCGGGGGTTTTTCATCAATCGACATCATGGTGCCAGTGTGATTAATATATAGAAAACAAGCTGTAATCAATTGAAACACTAATCTCTGAGAGTTTATCTAGAACATGAGGTGGTTTATTATTTTCTTATTAATCGACATTCCAGTGCCACTGTAATTAAAGAAATAACTGTTTAATTCATTGAAAAACATTTCTCTGAGAGTTTATCTAGTACATGAGAAGATTTATCGGTATTTTGTTTATCGATATCCCTGCGTCAGCGTGACTAATATTTACGAATAAATATTTAATAAAAAATTGTATCTAAAAAAGCGACATTGAATTGTTTGTATTGACGTTACTCGTTGATGACCATCAGGGACTAGATGTCATAGATACAAGACCATTCTTGTTCCAAATCGCAAATCTCCGGTAACTTCTGCCCCCTTCGATTAACGGCCTTTGTGTATTGAGTGGCCATCTGAACGGCCATTTGCGTCATATTTGCCACGAGAGGCCACACTTACATCTCATTTAGATAAACGGATCGTATATGTCTTCAGCAATTCACCAATCAAAATCAACATAGAGCAGGTGACATCAGAGAAAATAAGAAAACAAAATAGAACTATTTATCAAAACATTATGTCGAATGAACCAACCAACGAAGTACAACTGGAGAATCAAGTCATGTGACAGAAGAGTTAAAATGGTGCCATAGGTCGATTGATGAGGTTAAGGGTCAGGGACCTCGCTTTGGAGCACTAACTCATTAAAAATGCCTAGTCATTACATACAGGGTAAGTAACTACAGTGAATCAGTTTGTCCGTTTTATACAAATGATACAAGACTGTTCGTACTTTAGTCCTTGGCTTCCACTGTTAAGTTAAACGTAATACAGGAGTAGAGTAACTCTAGCGTACGAAAGACTCATTTTCATCTCAATATTTTGTGCGATTTATTTTGCCATCATCACGAGGAGAGTGGTGTGTATATTCTTGACTGGTATGAGAGGGACTTGTATATTCTAGTACTTCAGACCGTAAACATTGACACACACTCCTAAATCATGACGTTGCAATAAACACAGAAATTTACGATCTCAAAGTTATAAAGGGGAATGTGAGATATTATCCTATGATGGCAGAGGTACCCTGTGTCCATCTGCCGCCCACCACCCACCACCCACCACCCACCAGCGATTTCGTTAAGTGCCAGATGCCCGACATACAACCCCTTAAATAAATCAAGAAGCACAATCCTAAATCACGAGGCTGTGATATATTTAGCTATTTACGATCTCCAATTCCTTGACACAGATATAATTAGCTATTTACGATCTGCAAGTCGTAACATGAATAGTAAAATGACACATTGTGTATCCATCACTCATGTATACGGCTGGGACATATATTTGTAACATAGCTATATACCTCCGCTGACCCCTAGTGCCGATACGCGGGAGCGCACCCGCACCTACGCCGCACGCGTAAAAATGATTTAAACCTTGTTAGTAATATGTTGTACTACTAACGTTAAAGTCAGATACGCACCCAAAAATTTGATATTTTGCGTTGTTACATAATCACAAGAGTTATAGATATTTTTTTCTAAACAAGTAAAAGGTAGAGGCTTTCTGTTAATTCCAGCCCCAGATTTGCAGGTTAAGTGAAAGTTTAAAAATAAAATAAAACTGAAAACTGAAAATTCTGCCAGCATATTTAAATGAGGATATGTCAATTTGCTGTCAAATCTGGGCCACGTTTTGAAATACCGACGGTCTCCAAGTCACCGCCCCGCCCCTATATAATATTTAAATCGTCGACTCGTTGCATATATAGGTCATTCGCCGCACGGATCAAAGGCTCTGTTGATACATATACGGAAAGATGGCCGGCCCTCTTGACGTTGAATTTGAATGATGGCAGGATTTCTCCTGGCTCCTACAAGCCTTGTA